>NW_026507140.1:0-42323 GCF_026875155.1 Cherax quadricarinatus | reverse complement strand
CATATATACAAAAACTAACAAACACAGAACAGATAGTATGCTATACTATAAAAAACCAAAAACAAAAGGGTATAAAATACCGACGGGTTGGTAGGAAGACACATAGGCAACAGTTAGGCAATTTTTATTCCGAAACTTTCGCCTATACAGTAGTTTCTTCATCACAGAGAAAGTGGGCAGGAACAGTAAAGATGTGGAAACGATGTAATCAGTCCATCACCCTTGAAATCTACGACTTCAAGGGTGATGGACTGATTACATCGTCTCCACATCTTTACTGTTCCTGCCTACTTTCTGTAGTAGACTGAAGAAGCCTACTGTATAGGCGAAACGTTTTCGATAAAGTTGCCTAACTGTTGCCTACGTGTCTTACCTATATAAATCACATTTTTTCAGAAATCTATTACAATAATTACTTAACAATTTTCATATCTCCCCATCATTGCCTGTGCAATATAATTTAGTTGTAACATCCGTGTGAGACAGTGTAGATATGTGCATGGAAATGTGTGCACCTGAGTGCCATAAGTGTTAGAATATAAGATAATGAACATGAACGTGGGAATTATAGTTTACCAGGTATCGTAGAGTGTGACAAAAGAAACTTCAAGTTTGTGGGGGTGTGTGTGTGTGTGTGTGTGTGTAAATGTATGTCTGTGTGTGTGTGGTGTGTGTGTGTAAATGTATGTCTTGGTGTGTTGTGTGTGTGTGGTGGTGTGTGTGCGCGCGTTTCGCCTGTGTGTGTGTATATATATATGTATGTGAGTGTGATTGTGTGTGTGGTTTTGGGGTTTTGTGTGTGTGTGTGTGTGTGTGTGTGTGTGTGTGTGTGTGTTACGCGCCCCTACTTCAACTCCATTATAACAAAAATAAAAGGCCTGGTTAAAATAAGTTCGTAATAAATATATCGCGAACCACTTTTTTACTAGCTAATAAAGCAGGTTGGGACTAATAATAATTATCGGGTACGGTATGAATCATCAACAGTACTCCCATTGTATTATATTGTATTATATTATATCTTTCCACATGATTATATAATTAAATATATATTATTTTAGGTTAGGTATTACGAATGTGTAACCACTACTGTAGTGACCAATTGGTGGTTTAGAATTGCCCGCCACGCGTCGCCTTCTGGCCGAGCTAAAGTCATACTATGGAGTAGTTTGAGTGGTCAGCCCAGCTCCTAGCTCGACTCGGTACGGGTCTTCAACCCAAAGCTCCTAGCTTAAAAACTAAAACTTTATCCAAGTCTATTGTCTTGCCTTTGCCATTAGTTTCCTGAAGTCTGGTAATTCATGTCACTTATGAAAGATAACTATTCGTTACCCTAACCTTCTAAAAGAGTTAAATGGTGAGATTAGTAGATTATTAATTGAAAATTATTATCATACTCTGTTAATGAGAATTTGAACGTAAGATTGGGTTTCTTCTGTATAGTATTTCATTTATAATTGCCTGTGGTTATTTTAATTCACAAAACCAAATACCAATGAAACTAAATGATTGGTAATAAAATAAAACTAACAAAAAAAAAATGAGTTAATGGGTTTTTTGCCCCTATTGTTACGGTGAAATTAAGTCGTAACAAATGGGTTTGTCTGTCCGGAGCTACTTACCCTGAAGTACATATTTGTTTTGCATTAAAATAAGCTCCCTTGCGAGAATTAAGAAAATGGATCCAGAAATTAAGTCATTATTAATGAATTAACAGAGGCTACTCTTGACACTTTAAAATTACAGACGTGTTGGCAAATAGCTAGACATTAGATATACTTATAATAGATCCCATAGCGCTGGACTCTTAGGTCCCTAATTAAGGATAGATATTTCCGAAATCCCAAGCAATGGCCAAAATTTAGAAGATAGTTTTATTTCTCAGTTCGAGGAAGTAAAATTTCCCACGGAGGGGAACTGCCTTAAATAATGAAGTTGAACCAGGTTCCAAGGCCTTACTACTCAGTCCAGTTCCTCAAAGCCTCCCCCTTCTTTTCCCCCGGGAGTATGTATCGGTGGTTGGAACGAACCCTCAGTTAAATGACGGGGATAATTTTAGGACTGTGCTCGTCCCAAAATACTTCCGGAGAAGATGCCCGAATCCCCTCGGTGTCATTACCTCTTGGAATTTCACGTCCGAACAACTAAGAGAATAGAACGCATTTACTATTACAAAACTCTCAAATCGAAGCTAGAAGACGTCTAAACGAGGAAAATTTAGGCGTAAAGGTTTCTTTTTTTGAAAACAAAGCAGAAGGGTTTCGGAAGAAAGAGCTGAAGAGCACTGAAACCCGGGTTTTGACTTAAAGCAGCTCTGATGGTACCAAAAGTTTAAACGAAAACAGACTTAGATGAATTCTTTGAAATTTTGAGAATCAGCACGTTCAATGGGCTGGCCCAAAGACAATGGGCCACATTGCTGCACACGTCTCTATATGGAAAGGCGAGTCTGTGTCGCCTCCTACCAAAGAGTTTTATGTCCGACGACGTAGTAAAGGAACTATTTAGAAGATATGACATGCTCCCTATTAGTTACCAAATAGCTTTTCCTTTTCCCAAATGAAAGGGCAAACAGGACAAACTTATTTAGATTTTGCCCGAGGGAAAGCAGTGCGTTTGAACGTTGGTGTCGAGCTTCTGGGGCCCACGACTTTAAAAGATCTATCACAATTAATGTTACTAGAAGATTTGTATTAAATTTTCCAGAGGAGTTCGCCAGTATCTTGTTGGCCATCCGCAAACGACGTTGTTAGAGACTGCCGCGCTGGCAGACAACTTTGAGATTTCCCAGAGGTTGGTACAATCTGAAAGCAGCCAGGTTATCAAACCAGCAACGAGACCGAACCTGCGAAGCCTTTCGTAAGCGACCTACCCAACCCGTCACTCCCGTGTAACAAGTAAACCCGAAGTAAAACACCAAATTCAATTGAGCCCATCCTATAGACCAGATAGGCCCAGGGGGAAAAATTAAATGTTCGTACGTTAAAACGCTGGGACATTTCCCAAATCACAATGCTTTAAGCGTGATGGGGAAACCAAAGGAAGGTCCATCAATAGATTGCCCACACAAATAATATCCTCTACGACTCATCAAAGGAAGTCCGAGCCAAGAGTAGACGCTCTGTCCCAAGGAAAAGAACAGATCCTCCTAGTTGACTAAGCAGAATATGGGTATCATCGCAAACTTGTCAAGGGCTATGAGTCCTTACTTTTCCAAAAGCAAAGTAGGAATTACCGATAGCCAGTTGTTGCAATAAATTCCTTTAGGGATAACGGGTCCTACTTAACATTATTAAGAGAAGGACTGTTATCATTCCCCGCCAGATCATATACGGGTTTCGACTCTCTTTTGGGAAGCTTATGGGGGGCTCCACTACGGCGAGTACCCCTGTACAAGTTATATGTTGAAACTCCAAATTTTAAACAGGCTGGACGTCAATCGGAGTGTCTCCAACTAATTTCCCCCCATAAAAACGTAGACCTATTGTTTGGGGAACGACTTAGCGGAAGAAGGAATAGGGAAAAGAGCCCATATTTTATGGAAAATCCAACCGAGGAAAATTACGTCATCGAAGCCCGACGAACGGAACCTACCCTCTTCCTCTGAGCATAGTAACCCGGGCAATGACCAAACATCGCGTTCTCCGTTGGTATCGAGGAAGTCAGGGACGACGTCGACGTAGTAGGAGACATATTCAATGAAAGCTCGAGTGTCGAGCCAACAATCCACCCAGGACCGATACCAGTTCCTAAGTTGTTTTCGAAATAGATTTATTTCGAAGGAGGATCATAAGAGAACTCCGAATAGCCCCCTCCTAAGTGACATCAGGAAGCTTGCTGTTTTGGGAGAAGAAGCCCTTAAAAGTAACAGCTCTTACTATTGGGAGAAGGACTTACGAAAAAGAAATAGGATCTCTTAAAGTGACATCTAGTGGTTTTTTGCCTACCCCGTTTTAGAATTTAGCATGTAAGTTTGCTCAGACAGTCCTAAAGGGTGGACATCTGGGACAAAAGAAGACTTTTAGAAAAATTGCTAAGCATTTCACCATGCCAAAAATAAAGGGAAGAAGTGGAACAGTATGTAAAAAAGGGCTGTTCCGTGTGTCAACTAGTAGGCAAACCGCACATAATCCACCCCCTGCGCCGTTGAACCCTATACAAGAACAGGCGAACCCTTTTCTCGTCTGTGATCGACTGTGCGGCCCGCTACCCAAGACTCGGCAGGGCAACCAGTTCCTGTTCACTATCATGGACACAGTCACCAGGTCCCCCGGAAGCATTTTCCTCTCAGGAGGATTAATGCTCGCCTAATAGTGAGAGCACTGATTAAGTTCTTCTCTCACTTCGGATTCCAAAGAAGTTCAATCGATCAAGGGTCGAAATTTTACTTCAAAATTTTTCCGTGAAGCCTTGGCTCAGTGGGAGTCAAGACGGTTTACGCGACGGCTTAAACGACCCCAATCACAAGGCGTGGTGGAAAGGTTCCATCAAATTTGAAGATTATGATGAGGTCCTATTGTTTACAGTAAATTCCTAAGATTGGGATGAAGGTATTTCCCCTACTCTTGTTTGCGAACAAGACAACTGAAGTTTTCGCCCTTTGAGTTAATATATGGGCATCAAATTAGAGGACCAGTACAGGTTCTCAAAGAAGCTTGGACCGGGAAGAAACGCCGACTTTAGGAGCTCTCCACCTTAATGAAAGAACGCCTGAGCCTAGCTAGAGAATTGGCCGCCGAAAACTTACGACAAGCCACAGAGTTTAAAATGAAGGAGGAATACGATCGTCGAACTAAACTTCGTCATTTGAACCAAAAGATCAAGTTCTGGTTCAACGATTCATCAGGGACATGCTCTACAGCCCAAATTTGAAGGTCCTTTTGAAACGTGAAGCGCCTAAGTGACGTGAACTACTTGGTAAGGACGCCGAAGAAGAGGAACTCACAACGACGTATCACGTTAACCAACTAAACCCTATTCAGGAATCGTTTTCACCAGTTTCTACTATAACTCCTCTGAACCAAGAACGGGTTCCAGTAAGTTCGAATGAAATGATAGGAAATACCAGTTCTTCTGAACAATTCGACGCCTTAAAGAATTTAAATTCTCTACTGATAAATCTGGAAAATGGACAAAGGACACGAAAATAAAATCCCTGACTAAGGCAAATCTCCACTCTATTCAACGACGTCCCAAAACCCTGTACGTTGGGGTCACGAGTTTTCTCTCAGAGAACCTACTCCAATCAAGCAATCTCCCTACAGAGTGAGTCCCAAGAAACAAGGTGACTAGAGGCAGAGGTAACTTCTTACTCTCACACGGGTTGATAAAACCCAAAAGTCCTTGGCATCCCCGTGTATTCTAGTCCCCAAACCAGATGGACCTCCCGTATGTGCACAGATTTTAGAAAGTCAATGCTGTAACAGACCTGATGGTTTCCAATACCCAGAATTGACGACTTAATAGACAAGGTCTCCAGAGCCCAAGTATATCAGTAAATGGACTTGTTAAGAGGTATACCAAGTCCCGTTGTCACAAAAAGCTCAAGAGATATCGGCTTTACGATACCTGGGCCCATACAAGTATTGCGTTATGCCCTTCGGCTTCTGTAACGCGCTTCCCACTTCCAGCGTAAATTATGAAAATACTTACGGCGGATTGGACGGAGTAGAACCTACTTAAAACGAAATTAGTCGTATACAGCGACGTTTGGCCCCAACACTTTTAAACAGCTTAAAGCCTTGTTTGAAAGCCTTAAGTAAACATAATTTTTACAGTGAATTTTTTCTAAGTGTGAGTTTGGCCAGACGAAAATTAAATACTTAGGAATTTCGGATTGGACAAGTGAAGTCGCTCCTTTTTAACGCCAAAGTAATGGCCCTCTTAGAATTTTCCCACCCCTAAGGATAGGAAAAAGCGTATCAAGATTTTTAAAGGAGTTGCCGGTTTTCTACCGTCGGTTCCCGTCCGAATTTTGCACAGGTAGCTTTTCCCCTAACTTGAAATTAACAAGTCCAAAAACAAAGTTTTCATGGACCCAGGACGTGAAATTGCTTTTAACGTTTAAAAAGATTACTATCCTGTTCCCCAGTATTGCTAAGTCCGATTTTAATAAACCATTCCACTTCCAAATAGATGCCAGTGGCGGCTTGGGGGCCGCAAATTTTTACAGAAGGCTCCAAATTCTGACCTATTACAAACCCGTTTCTTTATTTTTCTTCTAAGTTAAAGAAACACCAAATTAATATTCAACTATAGAAAAAAAAGCCTTAGCTCCGTTGTAAAGCCTAGAGAATTTTGATGTATATTTAGGATCTTCTACCCATCAGATATCGGTGTACTCCGAACATAATCCTTTGACCTTCATAAATTCTAAAGAAATCGAAGAATGCGAGAATACTTCGTTGGGCTTTGAGAATTCAACCCTTCTCTATTACCATTTCCCATATAAAAGGAAAACATATCTCATTGCTGAAAGCCCTCTCTAGGGCCCTTTAAATTTCATTAATATACCTTTATTTTTAACAGTATGAGTCGGTACTTTTATGACCATCTATGTTGTGGAGAAAGCTGGGCATAATGTAGGACTGCTGTCTGTTACAACCCTGCTACTGTGACAGATGCTACCCACCACAGAGAGTACAAGTCAATGGCGACCGTCAGTCACGAGGGGGAGGTTACGCGCCCCTACTTCACTCCATTATATACAAAAATAAAAGGCCTGGTTAAAATAATTCTGGGAATAATATATCGCGAACCACTTTAAATTACTAGCTAGATAAAGCAGGTTCGACTATATATTATTATCGTACAGTATGAATCATCAAAAGTACTCTCTTTGTATTATTTGTATATATATTATATCTTTCCATGATTTTTATATACATAATATTATATTATATTATTATTAGGTTTAGGGATTACGAATGTGTAACCACTACTGTAGTGACCAATTGGTGGTTCTAAATTGACGCCACGCGTCGCCTTCTGGCCGAGCTGAAGTCATACTATGAAATAGTTGAGTGAGTCCAGTCAGCTTTCCCAGCTCTGACTCGGTACGGGGCTTCAACCCAAAGCTCCTAGCTTAAACTAAACTTTATACCAAGTCTATTGTCCTTGCCTTTGCCATTAGTTTCCTGAAATCTGGTAATTCATGTCACTTATGAAAATAACTATTTCGTACCCTAGACCTTTCTAAAAGAGTTAAATGGTGAGATTAGTAGATTATTAATTGAAATTATTGTATCATACTCTGTTAATGAGAATTTGAACGTAAGATTGGTTTCTTGCTGTATAGTATTTCATTATAATTGCTTGTGGTTATTTTAATTCACTAACCAAATACCAATGAAACTAAATGATTTGGGAATAAAATAAAACTAACAAAAAAAAAAATGGAGTTATTTGTGCCCCTAATTTTTACGGTGAAGATTAAGTCGTAACAGTGTGTGTGAGTGTGTGTGTGTGTGTGTGGTGTGCGACTGGTGTGGTATGTGTGTTTGCGCCTGTGTGTGGGGGGGGAGTGGATTGGAGTTGTGTATGGTTCTCAGGAAAATCGAGAAGTGAACGCCAGAAAAATAATAAAAACTGAGGCAATTTAACTGGTAAAGATTTATTTCCCTACAACTCTGCCTTTCACAAAATAACTTGCAAATGTCTTCTTGATTTCTTATACAAGTTTTTCAAAGACTGTCAAGACTTTACCTTCACATCTCTAAAAATAACTTGAAAATATTCTATAACCTTTTTCTAACGTTTTATTGCCTATGCAAACAAATTAATTTTAAGAGAAGTGAGAGAAAAAGCAGAAATGCGTGTGTTTTGGTTATGGTGTGTTTGGTGGTGTTGTGTGTGTGGTATGTGTGTGTGTGTGTTGTGTGTGTGTGGTGTGTGTGTGTGTGTGAGAGTTCATGCAAAGCTACATAAATAAAGTTTATTTGTCGACATATGGACGAATTGCAACATTTTTATAGCTAAATAAGTAAAAACAAAAGAAATTAAAAAATAAACACGATATGAAACATAAAAAAGAGCCGAGATTTTATATCAGTAACCTCAGCTTGGGGCCGAGTTGGGTGGCAGCCAGTCTCGTCTGGCTGGTCTACTGTTCCAGGCTGTCTTTATGGGTTTATTACAGACACAGATTCTGTGTGTCCCCTCCTGTAATTCCACCGACCTGGGCCCGTCCGGCAGTAGACCAGCTAGACAAGACCAAGGGACCACCCAGCAAGGCACTGGGGGGGGGCCAACACCTGCTGAACCTGGGGAAGTGAGGAAGGAAATTCATCTGAGGGCCCGCAGATGGACTTCCTGGAGACTGGGAAATAGGGAAAGCAAACACACACACACACACACACACAACACACACACACACCACAACACACAACCACCAGTTCCATCACCCTCACCACCGGTCCATCACCCTCACCACCGGGCCCCTCACCCTCACCACCAGACCATCACCCTCACCACCAGTTCAATCGCCAGCAAGGAAAGTGTGGAAGGGAGTTCATCTGAGGGACACAGATTACTTCTGGAAATACAGACCTTCACCCTCCCGACCATCCATCACCCTCACCGTCAGACCATCACCCTCACCGTCAGTCCATCGCCCTCACCACCAACCCCCCCTCACCCCCACCCAATCCCCAACAAGGGAAGTGAGGAAGGGGATTCATCTGGGGGGACACGGGAGGGATTTCGAAAACCCAGACATTCCCCCCTCCCCACAAAGTCCATCACCCTCACCGACAGCCCCAAAAACCCCTCACCGTCAGCCCGGGGGGGGGGGGGGGGGGGGGGGCCCCCCTCACAACCAGACCTAAACCCCACCAAAACCACCATCCCCGGGAAGGGAAAGTAAGGAAGGGAGATAAACGAGGGGACACAGGACTCGGGAAACCAGCCCTTTAAACCCTCCCCGAACAATCCACACCCACCCCCGAATTTCCCTAAACCCTTACCACTAGCAATAAAACCCTCACCACCACCCCATCACCCTCACCCCCCACCCCCATCACCCTCACCACCAGCCCATAAACCCCTCACCACCAGTCCACACACCCACCACCCGGTTCTCACCCTCCCCCACCAGACCATCGCCCCACCACCATTAAAATCACAACAAAAAAGTGTGGAAGGGAGTTAAACCGGGGGGAAACACAGAGGGAAAATTTAAAAAACCACAGCCCTTCACCCCCCCACTAGTCCATCACCCTCACCGTTTTCCATAAACCCCTAACCTTTAAAAAATTTCCCCTCAAAAACCAAACCATCCCCCCTCACCACCAGTCCCCCCCCCCCAAAAAGGGAATGGGGGAAGGGAGATCATTGGGGGGACACAGAGGGAAACTTCTGGAAACAAGACCTTCCCCCTCCCACCAACCCATCCCCCCACACCGTCAGTACATTACCCTTACCACTTTTAAAAACACCCCACCACCAGCCCATCACCCCCCCACCACCAGCCCCACCCACCCTAACCACCAGTCCATCACCCCCCCAAACAGTGCATCCCCCTTCACCACCAGTCCAAAAGAAATACGGGTTTATCACCCTCACCACCAGTCCTTTGGGCCCTCAACCGTCAGCCCCATCACCCTGACGTCATCCATCACCTAAACCAAAACCCCCATCACCAGCAATAAAAAGTAAAGGAAGGGATTTTAAATCCTGAGGGGACACAGAGGGAACTTAGGGAAAATCATAGCCCTTTTCCCCTTCCCCCACCATTTCCATCCCCCCCTCACCACAAACCATCCCCCTCACCAACCAGCCCCATCACCCAACCCCCAAACCTTCACCCCTAAACCACCATTCCCTCCCCCTAAACCACCAGCCCCTTCACCCCTCCCCACCAGTCCCCTACAAAACCACATCCCCACCCCACCACATTTCCTTTACCCTCACCACTAGTCCATCACCCCCCAATACCAACCATCACCCCCCTTCACCAGTAAAATCACCCCCAAGGGGAAGTGGGGAAGGGAGTTCTTTCTGGGGGGACACAGATGGACTTCTTGAAACACAGACCTTCCCCCCTCCCCCTAGCCCCCACCCCCCCACCGCCCAGTCCCATCACCCCCACCGTCGGGCCCATCCCCCCCTCACCGTCCAGCCCAAAACCCACCCCTCCCCCCCAAACCCCATCACCCTTCCACAACACCATCACCAGGAAGGAAAGAAAGGGAAAAGGGAGATCATCTAGGGGTTTACAGTTTGGACTTCGGGAAACACAGACCTTCACCCTCCCACCAACCCCATCACCACACCGCAGTAAAACACCCCACCACCAGTGCACACCCCCCACCACCAGCCAAACACCCTTTTCCACCAGTCCATCACCCTCTCCACCAGTCCATCAACCTCACCACCACCCACCCCCCAAACCCTCACCACCAGTGCATCCCCACCCACCATTTCCATCACCCCAAACTTCCGGTTTACACCCTCACCACCAGTCCATCACCCTCCCCGTCAGCCCATCACCCTCACCATCACCAAAGGGAAAGTGGGGAAGGGAGTTTATCTCGGGGGACCCAGATGGACTTATGGAATCATTCCCTTCCCCCTTCCCACCATTTTCCACCCCACCCTCACCATAATCCATCCCCCCTTCCCAAACCAAACATCACCCTCACCACAGTCCATCTCCCCACCCCCAAAGCCCCTCCCCCTCACCACCAGTCCATCCCCCTCAAAACCCAGCCCAACCCCCCAAAACCACAACACCATCACCAAAAGGGAAATTGGGAAATCATCTGATTTGGGGGACTTCGGGAAAACAGACCTTCACCCTCCCCCCAAATCCACACCTACACCGTCACCCAATCACCCCACCACCAGCCATCCCCCCTCACCACCACCCCATCCCCCCTCTCCACCAGTCCCACCCTCTCCACCAGTCCAAAAACCCTCACCTCCATTTCCATCAACCCCCCAAACCACCAAAGCAAAAGTGGGGAAAGGGGATTTTTACCCTCAGGGGACACAGATGGACTTAGGGAAAATTCAAGTCCTTCCCTTTCCCACCATTTCCACACCCCCCACCCCCTAACCCAAACCCCCTTTTACCACCATTTTCATCACCCCACCACAGTCCATCTCCCCACCCCACCCTTTCCTCCCCACCACCATCCATCACCCTCACACCAAAACCCTCCCCCTCACCAAAAAACCATCACCGGGAAGAAAGTAAGGGAGTTCATCAGATTTTGGACTTCTGGAAACACAGCCCTTTCCACCCCCCCAAACCAAATCCATTCCCCCAAAAACCGTCATACATCCCCCCTTACCACTAGCAATCCCCCTCACCACATCCCCCCCACCCTCACCCCCAAAGTCCACACCCCCAACACCAGCCCAATCACCCCACTCCCAAACCCAAAAACATCACCCCCAAATCCTTCACCCTCAACACCATTCATCACCCCTCCCCCCACCAGCCCAACACCCTCACGACCTTTTATACCCCACGCACCACCCCATAAACCCTAAAACCGCCCAGTCCATCACTCTCACCGTCAATCCATCACCCTCACCACCAGACCATCACCTCACCACAAGACCATCACCCTCACCACCAGTCCTTCACCCTCACCACCAGTCCTTCACCCGCCCCACCAGTCCACTTCACTCACCACTAGTCCATCACCCTCACAACCAGCCCATCACCCTCACCACTAGTCCATCACCCTCACCACCAGTATATCACAAGCAAGAGAAGTGTGGAAGGGAGTTCATCTGAGGGACACAGATGGACTTCTGGAAACACAGACATTCACCCTCCCGACCAGTCCTTCACCCTCACCGTCAGACCATCACCCTCACCGTCAGTCGTCTCCCTCACCACTAGACCATCACACTCCACCACCAGTCCATCACCAACAAGGGAAGTGTGGAAGGGAGTTCATCTGAGGGGACACAGATGGACTTCTAGAAACACAGACCTTCACCCTCCTGACCAGTCCATCACCCTCACCGACAGTCCATCACCCCTCACCGACAGTCCATCACCCTCACCACCATTCCATTACTCTCACCACCATTCCATTACTCTCACTACCAATCCACCACCCTCACTACCAGTCCATCACCCTCACTACCAGTCCATCACCCTCACTACCAGTCCATCACCCCACTACCAGTCCATCACCCTCACTACCAGTCCATCACCCTCAATACCAGTCCATCACCCTCACTACCGGTCCATCACCCTCACTATCAGTCCATCACCCTTACACCAGTCCATCACCCTGACTACCAGTCCATCACCTCACCACCTGTCCATCACCCTCACCACCTGTCCATCACCCTCACCACCAGTCCATCACCCTCCCACCAGTCCATCACCCTCCCCACCAGACCTTCAGACTCACAACCAGACCATCACTCACATCACCATTCCATCACCCTCACCACCAGTGCACCACCCTCACAACCAGTCCATCACCCTCACCACCAGTCCACCACCTCACCACCACCCTCACCACCAGTCCATCACCCTCACCACCAGTCCATCACCCTCACCACCAGTCCATCACCCTCACCACCAGTCCATCACCCTCACCACCAGTCCATCACCTCACCACCAGTCCAACCACCCTCACCACCAGTCCACCACCAGTCCATCAGCCTCACCACCAGTCCATCACCAGCAAGGGAAGTGTAGCAGGGAGTTCATCTGAGGGACACAGATGGACTTATAGAAACACAACCTTCACCCTCCCCACTAGTCCATCACCCTACCGACAGTCCATCACCCTCACCGTCAGTCCATCACCCTCACCACCAGACCATCACCCTCACCACCAGTCCATCACCAACAAGGGAAGTGTGGAAGGGAGTTCATCTGAGGGGACACAGATGGACTTCTGGAAACACAGACCTTCACCCTCCCGACCAATCCATCACCCTCACCGTTAGTACATCACCCTTACCACTAGTCAATCACCCTCACCACCAGTCCATCACCATCACCACCAGTCCATCACCCTCACCACCAGTCCATCACCCTCACCAACAGTGCATCACCTTCACCACCAGTCCATCACCTCACTACCGGTTTATCACCCTCACCACCAGTCCATCGCCCTCACCGTCAGTCCATCACCCTCATCGTCAGTCCATCACTCTCACCAAAACACCATCACCAGCAATAGAAGTGAGGAAGGGAGTTTATCTGAGGGGACACAGATGGACTTATGGAATCATAGTCCTTCACCTTCCCACCAGTCCATCACCCTCACCACTAATCTATCACCCTTACCACCAGTCCATCACCCTCACCACCAGTCCCTCACCCTCACCACTAATCTATCACCCTTACCACCAGTCCATCACCCTCACCACCAGTCCCTCACCTTCACCACTAATCCATCACCCTTACCACCAGTCCATCACCCTCACCACTAGTCCATCACCCTCACCACTAATCCATCACCCTCACCACCAGTCCATCACCCTCACCACCAGTTCATCACCCTCACCACCAGTCCATCACCCTCACCACCAGTCCATCACCCTCACTACTGGTTTATGACCCTCACCACCAGTCCATAAACCCTCACCGTCAGTCCATCACTCTCACCGTCAATCCATCACCCTCACCACCAGACCACCACCCTCATCACAAGACCATCACCT
Organism: Cherax quadricarinatus; assembly: GCF_026875155.1. Classification (NCBI taxonomy): domain Eukaryota; kingdom Metazoa; phylum Arthropoda; class Malacostraca; order Decapoda; family Parastacidae; genus Cherax; species Cherax quadricarinatus. Next base: position 28,679 of record NW_026507140.1, on the reverse strand, counting down.
TCACCACCAGTCCTTCACCCTCACCACCAGTCCTTCACCCGCCCCACCAGTCCACTACACTCACCACTAGTCCATCACCCTCACTACCAGACCATCACCCTCACCACTAGTCCACCACCCTCACAACCAGTCCATCACCCTCACCACTAGTCCATCACCCTCACCACCAGTATATCACAAGCAAGAGAAGTGTGGAAGGGAGTTCATCTGAGGGGACACAGGTGGACTTCTGGAAACACAGACCTTCACCCTCCCGACCAATCCATTACCCACACCGTCAGTACATCACCCTTACCACTAGTCAATCACCCTCACCAGCAGTCCATCACCCTCACCACCAGTCCATCACCCTCAACACCAGTCCATCACCCTCACTACCAGTCCATCAACCTCACCACCAGTCCTTCACCCTCAACACCAGTGCATCACCCTCACCACCAGTCCATCACCCTCACGACCGGTTTATGACCCTCACCACCAGTCCATCACCCTCACCGTCAGTCCATCACTCTCACCGTCAATCCATCACCCTCACCACCAGACCATCACCCTCACCACAAGACCATCACCCTCACCACCAGTCCTTCACCCTCACCACCAGTCCTTCACCCGCCCGACCAGTCCACTTCACTCACCACTAGTCCATCACCCTCACTACCAGACCATCACCCTCACCACTAGTCCATCACCCTCACAACCAGCCCATCACCCTCACCACTAGTCCATCACCCTCACCACCAGTATATCACAAGCAAGAGAAGTGTGGAGAAGTGAGGGGACACAGATGGACTTCTGGAAACACAGACCTTCACCCTCCCGACCAGTCCTTCACCCTCACCGTCAGACCATCACCCTCACCGTCAGTCCGTCTCCCTCACCACTAGACCATCACACTCACCACCAGTCCATCACCAACAAGGGAAGTGTGGAAGGGAGTTCATCTGAGGGGACACAGATGGACTTCTAGAAACACAGACCTTCACCCTCCTGACCAGTCCATCACCCTCACCGACAGTCCATCACCCCTCACCGACAGTCCATCACCCCTCACCGACAGTCCATCACCCTCACCACCAGTCCATTACTCTCACTACCAATCCACCACCCTCACTACCAGTCCATCACGCTCACTACCAGTCCATCACCCTCACTACCAGTCCATCACCCTCACTACCAGTCCATCACCCTCACTACCAGTCCATCACCCTCACTACCAGTCCATCACCCTCACTACCAGTCCATCACCCTCACTACCGGTCCATCACCCTCACTATCAGTCCATCACCCTTACCACCAGTCCATCACCCTGACTACCAGTCCATCACCCTCACCACCTGTCCATCATCCTCACCACCTGTCCATCACCCTCACCACCAGTCCATCACCCTCCCCACCAGTCCATCACCCTCCCCACCAGACCTTCAGACTCACAACCAGACCATCACTCACATCACCATTCCATCACCCTCACCACCAGTGCACCACCCTCACAACCAGTCCATCACCCTCACCACCAGTCCACCACCCTCACCACCACCCTCACCACCAGTCCACCACCCTCACCACCAGTCCATCAGCCTCACCACCAGTCCATCAGCCTCACCACCAGTCCATCACCCTCACCACCAGTCCATCACCCTCACCACCAGTCCACCACCCTCACCACCAGTCCACCACCAGTCCATCAGCCTCACCACCAGTCCATCACCAGCAAGGGAAGTGTAGCAGGGAGTTCATCTGAGGGGACACAGATGGACTTATAGAAACACAGACCTTCACCCTCCCCACTAGTCCATCACCCTCACCGACAGTCCATCACCCCTCACCGTCAGTCCATCGCCCTCACCACCAGACCATCACCCTCACCACCAGTCCATCACCAACAAGGGAAGTGTGGAAGGGAGATCATCTGAGGGGACACAGATGGACTTCTGGAAACACAGACCTTCACCCTCCCGACCAATCCATCACCCACACCGTTAGTACATCACCCTTACCACTAGTCAATCACCCTCACGACCAGTCCATCACCCTCACCACCAGTCCATCACCCTCACCACCAGTCCATCACCCTCACCAACAGTGCATCACCTTCACCACCAGTCCATCACCTCACTACCGGTTTATCACCCTCACCACCAGTCCATCGCCCTCACCGTCAGTCCATCACCCTCAGCGTCAGTCCATCACACTCACCAAAACACCATCACCAGCAATAGAAGTGAGGAAGGGAGTTTATCTGAGGGGACACAGATGGACTTATGGAATCATAGTCCTTCACCTTCCCACCAGTCCATCACCCTCACCACTAATCTATCACCCTTACCACCAGTCCATCACCCTCACCACCAGTCTTCACCCTCACCACTAATCCATCACCCTTACCACCAGTCCATCACCCTCACCACTAGTCCATCACCCTCACCACTAATCCATCACCCTTACCACCAGTCCATCACCCTCACCACTAATCCATCACCCTCACCACCAGTCCATCAACCTCACCACCAGTTTTTCACCCTCACCACCAGTGCATCACCCTCACCACCAGTCCATCACCCTCACTACTGGTTTATGACCCTCACCACCAGTCCATCACCCTCACCGTCAGTCCATCACTCTCACCGTCAATCCATCACCCTCACCACCAGACCACCACCCTCATCACAAGACCATCACCCTCACCACCAGTCCTTCACCCTCACCACCAGTCCTTCACCCGCCCCACCAGTCCACTACACTCACCACTAGTCCATCACCCTCACTACCAGACCATCACCCTCACCACTAGTCCACCACCCTCACAACCAGTCCATCACCCTCACCACTAGTCCATCACCCTCACCACCAGTATATCACAAGCAAGAGAAGTGTGGAAGGGAGTTCATCTGAGGGGACACAGGTGGACTTCTGGAAACACAGACCTTCACCCTCCCGACCAGTCCTTCACCCTCACCGACAGACCATCACCCTCACCTCAGTCCATCTCCCTCACCACTAGACCATCACCCTCACCACCAGTCCATCACCAACAAGGGAAGTGTGGAAGGGAGTTCATCTGAGGGGACACAGATGGACTTCTAGAAACACAGACCTTCACCCTCCTGACCAGTCCATCACCCTCACCACCAGTCCATTACCCTCACTACCAATCCATCACCCTCACTACCAATCCATCACCCTCACTACCAGTCCATCACCCTCACTACCAGTCCATCACCCTCACTACCAGTCCATCACCCTCACTACCAGTCCATCACCCTCACTACCAGTCCATCACCCTCACTACCAGTCCATCACCCTCACCACCAGTCCATCACCCTCACTACTAGTCCATCACCCTCACCACCAGTCCATCACCCTCACCACCAGTCCATCACCCTCACCACCAGTCCGTCACCCTTACTACCAGTCCATCACCCTCACCACCTGTCCATCACCCTCACCACCTGTCCATCATCCTCACCACCAGTCCATCACCCTCCCCACCAGTCCATCACCCTCCCCACCAGACCTTCAGACTCACAACCAGACCATCACTCACATCACCATTCCATCACCCTCAGTACCAGTGCACCACCCTCACCACCAGTCCATCACCCTGACCACCAGTCCACCACCCTCACCACCAGTCCACCACCCTCACCACCAGTCCATCAGCCTCACCACCAGTCCATCACCCTCACCACCAGTCCATCACCCTCACCACCAGTCCACCACCCTCACCACCAGTCCACCACCAGTCCATCAGCCTCACCACCAGTCCATCACTAGCAAGGGAAGTGTAGCAGGGAGTTCTTCTGAGGGGACACAGATGGACTTCTGGAAGCACAAACCTTCACCCTCCCCACCAGTCCACCACCCTCACCACCAGTCCACCACCCTCACCACCAGTCCACCCTCACCACCAGACCATCGCCCTCACCACCAGTATATCACAAGCAAGAGAAGTGTGGAAGGGAGTTCATCTGAGGGGACACAGATGGACTTCTAGAAACACAGACCTTCACCCTCCCCACTAGTCCATCACCCTCAGCGACAGTCCATCACCCCTCACCGTCAGTCCATCGCCCTCACCACCAGACCATCACCCTCACCACTAGTGCATCACCAACAAGGGAAGTGTGGAAGGGAGATCATCTGAGGGGACACAGATGGACTTCTGGAAACACAGACCTTCACCCTCCCGTCCAATCCATCACCCACACCGTCAGTACATCACCCTTTCCACTAGTCAATCACCCTCACCACCAGTCCATCACCCTCACCACCAGTCCATCGCCCTCACCGTCAGTCCATCACCCTGAGCGTCAGTCCATCACTCTCACCAAAACACCATCACCAGCAATAGAAGTGAGGAAGGGAGTTTATCTGAGGGGACACAGATGGACTTATGGAATCATAGTCCTTCACCTTCCCACCAGTCCATCACCCTCACCACTAATCCATCACCCTAACCACCAGTCCATCACCCTCACCACCAGTCCTTCACCCTCACCACCAGTATTTCACACTCCCCACCAGTCCACTACACTCACCAGCAGTCCACCACCCTCACCACTAGTCCATTACCCTCACCACTAGTCCATCACCCTCACTACCAGACCATCACCCTCTTCACCAGTCCATCACCAACAAGGGAAGTGTGGAAGGGAGTTCATCTGAGGGGACACAGATGGACTTCTTGAAACACAGACCTTCACCCTCCCCACTAGTCCATCACCCTCACCGACAGTCCATCACCCCTCACCACCAGACCATCACCCTCTCCAAAACACCATCACCAGGAAGGAAAGTAAGGAAGGGAGATCATCTGAGGGGACACGGATGGACTTCTAGAAACACAGACCTTCACCCTCCTGACCTGTCCATCACCCTCATCGTCAGTCCATCACCCCTCACCGTCAGTCCATCACCCCTCACCACCAGACCATCACCCTCACTTCCAATCCATCACCATCACTACCAATCCATCACCCTCGCTACCAGTCCATCACGCTCACTACCAGTCCATCACCCTCACCGACAGTCCATCACCCCTCACCGACAGTCCATCACCCCTCACCGACAGTCCATCACCCTCACCACCAGTCCATTACACTCACTACCAATCCATCACCCTCACTACCAGTCCATCACCCTCACTACCAGTCCATCACGTTCACTACCAGTCCAACACCCTCACTACCAGTCCATCACCCTCACTACCAGTCCATCACCCTCACTACCAGTCCATCACCCTCACTACCAGTCCATCACCCTCACTACCTGTCCATCACCCTCACTACCAGTCCATCACCCTTACCACCAGTTCATCACCCTGACTACCAGTCCATCACCCTCACCACCTGTCCATCACCCTCACCACCAGTACATCACCCTCCCCACCAGTCCATCACCCTCCCCACCAGACCTTCAGACTCACAACCAGACCATCACTCACTCACCATTCCATCACCCTCACCACCAGTGCACCACCCTCACCACCAGTCCATCACCCTCACCACCAGTCCACCACCCTCACCACCACTCTCACCACCAGTCCATCAGCCTCACCACCAGTCCATCAGCCTCACCACCAGTCCATCACCCTGACCACCAGTCCATCACCGTCACCACCAGTCCAACACCCTCACCACCAGTCCATCACCCTCACCAACAGTGCATCACCTTCACCACCAGTCCATCACCTCACTACCGGTTTATCACCCTCACCACCAGTCCATCGCCCTCACCGTCAGTCCATCACCCTCAGCGTCAGTCCATCACTTTCACCAAAACACCATCACCAGCAATAGAAGTGAGGAAGGGAGTTTATCTGAGGGGACACAGATGGACTTATGGAATCACAGTCCTTCACCTTCCCACCAGTCCATCACCCTCACCACTAATCCATCACCCTCACCACCAGTCCATCACCCTCACCACCAGTCCTTCACCCTCACCACCAGTCCTTCACACTCCCCACCAGTCCACTACACTCAACAGCAGTCCACCACCCTCACCACTAGTCCATTACCCTCACCACTAGTCCATTACCCTCATCACTAGTCCATCACCCTCACTACCAGTCCATCACCAACAAGGGAAGTGTGGAAGGGAGATCATCTGAGGGGACACAGTTGGACTTCTGGAAACACAGACCTTCACCCTCCCGACCAATCCATCACCCACACCGTCAGTACATCACAGTAGTATAAGTTGGTCGATCTAGAAACACTGCCGGATAATGACCATGGAAAATGAGATAATGAGGGGGTCTGCATGACCTTAGGGGTGACAGGGTATGAGTTTAATATGTTTAATCATCCCCCAAGGGGATAGAGAGTCTTATTCCTATGCATTAATAAGTAGGTACATAAGTAGAACAAAGGATTCAGGTGTGCAGGTGGCAGATTCCAGGATAATGAGTGTGGAAAAGAATGTGATAATGGGGGGTCTGCATAACCTCAGGTGCTGTCAGGGGTACAAGTTTAATATGTTTAATCATCCCCCAAGGGGATAGAGAGACTTATTTCGTGAAATTTCTAAGTATAAAAGGGTGGAAAATATCATTCTGATCCCCAAATCAATCACTCTGATAGATGGGAGGGCAGTACAAGGGTTTAGGTAAAGGGTACAAGTTGCCATCTCCGGGGGTCCCCCCCCTCCCTTCCCGGGCCTGCAACTCACTGACGCGATGGCTATTCACAAACGCTGGGTTTAAAGAACGCGGAAATGGATGGGTACTGGCCCCGGGGAACCGATTCCGGGTAATGACCAGGGAAAAATAAGTGATAAGGGGGGTCTTTTTAAACCTTGGGCTACAGGGCTGTTTATTCTGCACTGCTAGATCTTTTCGGGGGGGGGGAGGCTTAAAGCATGGAAAGGTCATCTGGGGGAAGCCCTTTTGTGCTGATAGAGCTTTATAGAACTTTGACTAACATTTTCCTCTTACCCCTCTCAGATGGGGAGAGGTTTTAAGTGGTCGATATTTTTTAATATAAATATATAATATATATTTAATATATATATATATATAAAAAATTAATTAAATTATATATTTTAGACTAAGAAGATAGTAATATATAGTTTTATGAAAAATAAAAACAGAGTTTGACAATATTTTTTATTAATTCACAACAAAAGGGCAAAAACGTGCAAGTTTTTTTTAGGGCGAGCAAAGGGGCGAAACTGGCGAGTTTTTACGGGTAGACTAAATGACCGCTCCTCCTTTTTCACTTTCTGAAATTGATAACCTCCCCCCGAAAATTTTTTCCTTTAAAGGGTTAATCACATTCCCTTTTACCCATCTGCTGTCTTTTACTCCATCTGCTGTCTTTTACTCCATCTGCGGGCTTTACTCTCACTGGGGGGTTTTCCCCTTCCTTTCTCCGACTGACGTCAGGGTCGCTTAAAGGCCCAGTTTGTTCGCCCTGCTGCGGCATGACCTCAAAGATCACAGATTGAGCATATCGAGCGTGAGAGGTCCACAACGAGGTCTCAGCTGACATGAGGAAGGCTCTGATTTTTCTCGTTGTCGATCTGGTTTTTTCATAGGCCCTCTATACAATGAACGACCCCCACTTCCACAGGCGTAAGCATAAAGAGAACAATTTATCACTTCAAATAAAGGAGTGGACTCGTCCTAATCTCCCAAAGGGGGAACAAGAAAGACATCCCCTTTTTCCTGGGGAAAGCATGTTGCGTTTCCGCATCATCACAATGACACCCTTTAGGGTTTGAGCCGGCGTGTTCCTCCCTTCCCAAATCTACCAGCCGATAAAATAAAAAATTTAAAATTTCTGACGGCCCAGGAAACTTTTAAAGAAAAAAGGAGACTCTTTTTTAAAATTATTATAATCTCTTGCGCTCGTTTGTTTCTTTAATATTCAAAAGAGAATATCCAACCCCACCGTAAAATTAAAAAACTTTAAAAATTTGAGGGTCCAGTGAAAACTTTTGAAAAAGAGACCAACTTTAAAAATTTTTATAAGTCCCCTTTGCGCTCGTTTTTTTCGTTAATATTCAAAGAGAAGTTTTAGCAAAATAAATTCTCGCTTACCAAACGAAATGCCCGTTTCCTTTCACCATGATGAAGAAAAAGGCTATGGAGAGGCAGCCCTATTTTTGGGGGAAGACAGCTTCAGGGCTCTTTAACACTCAGAGGGGCCTTTACCACCCAAAGGGGGGGTTTTTGGGGGAACCCCGTAAGGGTGACCTTCCTCACAGGGGGAACACAAATATCCCCCTTGATACTTAGGCAAATGTATTTTCACAAGGAGGTAACATTTTAAAATTCTCTCTAGCAATGCTATCACAAAATTGCTTGAAAAAAAAGCGATTTTTTCCGAGAAATTTTTTTTAAAAAAATAAAAAGCTCTTTAAACCCAAAAAGGCTTGCTTTTGAAAAACTCATAACATAAGACCGCAAGTGAGTGAAAAATCACTTTGTTTCCCCCGGTTAAACGATATAAATATTTAATTTTATTTATTTAAAAAAAAAATTTTTAAAATTTTATGCATAATTCTTTTTTTTCCCCAAAATGTCAAGAAGAAGGATAACAATTTTTCTTGTCCAAGGGAAAAAAAAAAAAATGCCCCCTTACTTTGAACGACGAAGGAAAAAATATTACTTAAAAGCACAGGGGCCTTCTGGGGGATAGTCATCTAATCTTTTTTTGCTGTAAGCGTCTATAGTAAAACAGCCAATATATGTGACTTTTTTTCCTAGGGCGGGAATTAAACATTTTATTTCTGCGAATTTCATTTTTTTTTATGTCGCAATCAAAATGAACGATCTATTCGGGTCGTGATAAAACACCAGGGGTCTGAGAAATAAAAAAAACTACCTTTTTTAAGGGGCGGGTTTTAGAACTGTAATTCAATTCTCAAGTTACCAGATTTTTCAATCGGAGAGCGTCTTCCACTGGCTGTGGGTTAAAATTTGAAAAATTGAGGGTTCCCCGGGGAAATGATTATAGAGAATTAAAATTTTTTTCCCAAGCCCGAATTTTAATTGCCTCATAAAAATTTATATAATGAGGGGGGGAAATCCTGTTTATGCGATAAACGTTTATTAAAATTACATACAGATAACGGCTGATCCCCATGTCAAATATGACCATTCCCCTTTGTTTTCCGAAAGGGTGTATGGCAAAATTACCATGAAAATTTTGGGGGGAATACATGACCCCAGGGCTGATCTTGGAGGCTCTTTTGTTTTGACCTAGCACAAATTTTTTTATTTAAGTGCGTTTAAAAGTATATATTACGGTTTTGGGCGTCTAAGGTAGGCTTGTTAAGGGCCCAAAAACTGGTATAGGGAAAATCCCATTAAGCATAGTTTTAGCGTAATTAATATGGAGCGGGATGTCGGGCTCATCGTCGTTTTCAGGTAACGCTTGGGGGGATAATCCAGCCTAATTTTTAAAAATCGATATTGCAACAGATATTGGTCCAAGTGGTATGTCCGACCCAAAGGGGAAAACACAAGTTATGCCCTGTTCTTTATCATCTTTGTCATACTGTGGTTTTTTCCCAGTGCGGCAAAATAGGCTGTATCGAAAAAATTTAGTTTTACCTTCTCCTTTTAAAGTGGGCAAGAGATACCCCAGTCGGGCGATATGGGGAACTGGCTTCGTTTTACTGAGCTGCAGGTTTAAGAATGACCATAATTAAACTAGAATTTTTTTCCGTTATTTGCTCCCCCAAAACCTGGACATTTTTAAAATAACGGTTGGAAATCCTTTTTAGGGGGCGATGTTGCTTTTTCCCGGGGCTTTGCCCATCACCCTCTTTTAGAGTCACTCTAAATTCAAACTTTTTTTTGCCTAAATCTAAAATCCCCCGGGAACCCCGGGAATTTCAAAATTTCTAGAAAATTATTTTTAGTTTTTGAAAAGGGGAAAAGGTTTACTGGTAAAGAATAAAAAATCTGGTGCGGCTAGGAACCCCAAAATTGCTCATCTATGCTCGGGAATTGATTATACCTTTAAGAATAATCATTTAAGGGGACTTTGAGTCCGCTTTTTCACCCCCGACCCCCCCATGGCTAATAAGCAACGTTTATACGAGAGAGAATACTTCCGTTTTAAAACAACGGGGGTTCGTCGGGTTTATTTAACTTGCATTTATTATTCAGCCGTCTCTTGTCCCCCGTTTTACTTCCCGCCTGAAAAAAAGTTTTTTCAACCCCTTTTAAAGCACATCCGTGACTTTAAGAGAGCTTTCTGCTTTTTTCCAGACTGAAAATCATCGAGCATTTTAGTTCCAAATTCACTGATTTCGCACCCACTCTGAAAAGAAAAGGTAAAGCTCTTTTAGCTAGACCCGAAAAGCCGAAAAAAATCCCCCACCTCGACTCTGTATGGCGCGTGAAAATTTTTTAATCCCCCCAACCAGCTCCCAAAAGGGGGGGTTTTGGGAAAAATAAACTCCGAATTCCGCCAAGGGCATTGAAAGGGTACACGCATGTTTGGCGGTTAGAGAAACAATAACCATTTTACGCAAGTTGGTTCTTTTTATTTATGGCTTACATGAAAACACTACGGTAGTGGAATGACCGTTTCAAAAGCCGAACGAAAAAACTGATCTGTCATTTGAACTATTTTATTAATTTAGTTAGCATAGGGTTTGTACATATGGGATGAGCCCTTTTGAATAACCTCTTGAAAGGCAAAAAGCATCCAAAAATATTGCCCAATGATACCGTATATTTGGGGTTCCACAATATCACTTTTATTTTAAAACATAATCAACCCGGGCAGGGGGATGGTTGAATGGGGGCAATCGCTTGGGGAAGGGGGTCCCCTCGGGGCGTCACCGAAAAAAAAAAAATTTTTTTTCAGGCTGCAACCCCCAAGCACCCGAGCTTTTCTCGGTTTAAATTGAGTTTTAAATAAAGGGCAGCATTTTTTTTTCCCCCGAAAGGTTCGCGATCTCGTCGAAACTAAACCCTCCCAATTCCGACATCATATGGTTTTTTTCCTTTGGGGAAAATGGCCGGAATAATTATTTTAAAAGGTTTTTTTAAATTGCTGTTGCTGTCGATTAATTTCTTCAATAATATGGCTGGCATTTTCGATAACAATTTTTTTTTGGTAGAAAGTGGTGGACTTTTTGTTTCTGACTTATTCCTGTTTCAGTAATGTGTTTTTTGTTTTAATGTAAATACCGCATTCGGCATCGTTCTTTTAAAAAATTGAATTTTTTGGGAAACAAAACTTTAAACAAGGTATTCGTATTCGGGATGGTTTTAAAGGCGTTTTGCAGTAATTATTTTTAAAAAGGGCCGAAGCTGATTGTCGAAAATGTCAATATTTTAAAAACCCCAAAATAAAATTATTTTCCCCGGGGACCCCTCGTCCAGTGGGGACAGAACAGTAGGGCAAATAAAAATTAGACCATTAATATATTTTTTAAGGCTTAAAAAAATTTTTGTTTGAAGACTTTCCTTTTTATTTTTTTAAGTTACACTTTTAGGAATAAAATACCCTCATCGTGCTGTCGTTTGCGTTTTCCGCGTGAAGGCCCTCGCCCATCAGGCTTTTCCATTTCACGCATGCCACTTCTCGGTTCCAACCCCACCGCTGGTCCGACTAAGCACCGTTGACACCGCCGCTGCCCGGCTGCTGGCTGTTCCCGCTCCCGCCACGGGCATGCGCCCCCGCTGTCTGCCATGTTTTGTTTCTCCACAGACAGCTGTAGTTTTTCCCGTTTCAAAGTTGGGGGAGGCGCCGCTTTCAATTTCCACCTCATCAGGTGATTTTAGGTACTGCCAAGTAGGGGCTACTGCGGAACAGCAAGATTTTAAATTTTCCCGTTTCGTAATATTTTCTTAAATATTTTTAATGGAGGGAGATATTCATTTGGGGCCATTCATGGGCCTTTTTTTCTGCTCATGCCAATGTACTGGGAAAAATTACCCGTTTGTTTGATTGGATCACGCCCGTCCCGGGGCACCAGACAAAATTTTAAAACCCAAATTCGTCGATTCTTTTTTGCGTGCCTTGAAAACCGCGTACTTTTGGGTCGAGACTACGCCTAATTGCTTTTGCGAATTTCTTTTTTCAAGACAAGGACCCGCTGAGAACTAAATATTTTGCTGAAAGGTGGGGGTCTTAAAAAAAACCTCGGGCCCTGTCGTCAAGGGTGTTGGTGCGGGTGGGGGTGATTTTAGACAATTTTCCCCCGGGGGGCCCCCGATCTGCAGCAAGGCACGGTTCCCCAGGATTAGCGATTTTCGCTAAATTTTTGGGAAAAAAGGATTTTTTTCCCAGATGAAAGACCCGGGCCCGAGGGGCGAGAGAAGAGTTTGTGGGGATCACGATACAATCCCCATTTCCCAGGAATTCTTCACCCGTTATTCCCCCCGCAATTCGGGGAAATTTTAATTCCATTCTCGTCAAATTGGGTTTCCTTAGAGTCCTCGCTGAGGGAGGAGAGGGATAAATTTTACGGACGTCGGCGGCGGGGTTTAAATACCGCGCTGCGTAGCCTCCCATCCTGCGGGGGGTTGGTGGGGGTTTGGGGGGGCCTTCTGGGTCGACATTCGTCTAAGGTCTTATAAAAGTTTTTGGCCCCTTCAAAAGTTCTATCTATCCCGAAATCATGCTAGCATTTTTAAAGCGTTGATTTCAGCCGTCAGTTCTTTTGATTAAAATTGTCAATAATTTTTCAATTTATCAAAAGTTTTAGAAATTTGGGTCATGGGGCAATTGACTTGAGGATTCGTAGTTTGCCAAAAAACTTTGTATCACCGACTTTGTAACACACTTGCTGAAAATCTTTCGTCTTACGTTTTTTGAAAAATTAATTACGACAAACGGGGTCCTTTCTCCTTCTTATTCAACGGAGAAAATTTCTCTCGGAAAATCACGATGCGGGGCCATTTTTTTTTTTTTTTATGAATAACTTCGAAAAGGAACTCTTGTCTCTTTCCTGTCCCGGTATTTAAAAAAAGGGCAAAGTCTTCTTGACTTTATGAAAGTTTAAATTTCAATGGGCTACCCAAGGGGCTTTTTTTCCGGGGTCTTTTTAAAAAAAAACCACCTAAAATTGTTTTCTCCCTTTGGGGTTTTTTTATAAATTTGGTCAAATCTAATAAGTCACAATTTCCCCCTACAACGGGCAAAAGTTTTTTTTCGAGACGTCGACGCTTGTCAAAGATTTAATGATTTGAAGATTTTTAAATTAGGATGGGGGGTAAAATCCTCTCTTATCCCACCGAATAAAAAATTTATTCTTGAAAGATTCAGCATGGATTGCGATGGCAATTTTTTTCTCTTTTAAAATACGATCAATTTTTTCTTTTAAATTTGGGAAGAGTCCTCGGCAGAGAGAAAGATGTTGTTTTTTTTTTGTATTAAAGAAAAGTATTTCCGGGCGGGAGTTTATTATTTTGCCTATTATTATTTCTGTTTCGGATTTTTTTTTTTTTTACTCTTAGACCGTCGGGCAACTACCGGGGGCCGCCCCCACTGCAGCCGCCGCACCCGGGGCCGCCGCCACTGCCGCCACCACCGCCACCAGCGCCCGCCACCCCCGGGGGTGGTTACAGGAGCGAGCATTTGTTTTTTTTTTATGGGGGACTCACCATCCAAAAAGGGCTCGGGTGGGTGCCCCCCTTGGGAGGTGGTAGTCGAAGCGCAATTCCCCTTATGAGGGCGAGTTGCTCCGGGGGCGGAGCGACCTTCTCCCTTGCTTTGGGTGGTTTCACTTTCACTCTCGAGGGCGGGAAATTCCTTCCTACGCCCAGTGGGGGTTTGCAGTGCTTCTGCGAAGGCGGGGAAAGGAATTCGCGTTAGGAGTGGGAAGTTTTTTGTTCCATTTTTAAAAATTATTTTTCGGCTGTTAGCCGGGGATAGACAAAACCTTCCCCCTTTTCGTTTTTTTTTTACTTTATAAAATATAATCAGCGAGATGAAAAAGGGAAGATGTAGTTAAGAATGGCTCCCCACGCTTCGAAAGAAGAATATTTTTTTTTTTTAAAAAAGTGGAGTTCTTTACGGGCAAGGGGAAAAAATTTCCCCTCAAACTTCTTTAATTGCTCAAATATCGGTTTACTGTTAATTTTCTTAAAAAATTAGTAAATATCTCAATATCAATTAAATTTTCTTTTTTTTTTAATTTCCCTTTAAAAAAACATTGCGAGCTTTGGGGAATTTGTTTAATAAAATTAATAACCCTGTGTTCCCTGCTGGGGGCTTACCCCTGTCTGACATTTTGCTTCCCCGTGCACCCACTATCTCACTTGGGGGAAAAACCCACCCACTCACAAGATATTCTCTACTGCCGTCGTTTTTCTTCTCCGTCTCAATTTTTAAGGGGAAAAAAATTCAGGTAGAGTGTTTCATTAATTCCGGCGTAAAATTGCCCGAGTTTTTTTTCCCCCGCTCGGTCGATAAGAGAATTGTGGGATTACTTGCGAATTACACCGTTTGGATTTTAAAAATTTTTCGGTGTTTTGGGCCAAAAACTCTTGTGAAATACCCCCGGTGTAGTTCCCCGCACATGGCCCCAAGGGTCAGCTGGACTAGTAGGGCGTTGAGGACGGGCATTTAAATACATTAGCCCAAACTGCCGACAAATGTCTCGAGGAAGACTCAGAGAATGCACTTGTTTTGGAGTTTGACCTTTTTGAGAGAGGTTGAGGAGTTTTTAGTTTAAGTTTCTACTAGGCTGGGAATACCTCTATAATTTAAAGAATTTTTTAAAGTCATATACGGGAATTCTATGCTTTAAACGTGCGAAAGCTCGTTCCGCTTTTGCAGATGTCCGGAAGGACGTATAATTTAATATTTTTTTTTTTTAGGGGAATTTAGAAGAGGACGTTATAAAACTCGGTCCCCCTGTCCCGGGGTAATCTCGAAATTCCAGGAAGGTGGGGGTTTTAAAATATTTTTAAGGCTGACAAGACCTTTTTTTATTTTTTCTGGTAGTCCACCGCCTTTATTAAATTGAAAAAAAATCATGCATAACAAAATAATTTTAAAGCCGCCCTTGGGGAAAAGTAATAAAGCAGTCCCCCAAGTCGCAGGTGGTTAATTTCGAGGGCAGCGGCTTGTTTTTCCCTCTGGGAAATCGCAGAGGGTGCAATTTTTGCAAATATAGGCCCTCTGGATGAAATTTAACTACTACGCTTTAAGAATAGAGGCTTTTTTCTCCCAGCTGGTCTAAAAAGTTTTTTAAATTCCCCAAAAACCCCCCGGGGGTATTGACGTCTCTATTTCTTTTCAGAATTTTCTTTTTATGTGAATTTTAAGGCCATTTTTGTTTTTCCAAACGGTATCAGTTTCACAGTTCCCCTCCGGAATGACCCTTTTGAAAAGAATTTCCTCTGGAGCGGTTTTAAACAACCAGAAGATAGCCGATTTATCCCATGCGTGAGATAATCTCAACAAATTTCGGGGCAGTTTTTCCATAAATTTTCGCCCAACATTCCAACTGAGACGACCGTTTTTTAATAAAAAAATTTTTGACTACAAATTTAAACTGATCGTGCAGCGTATTTTCCTTGTGGAAAAAATTTTTTAAATGGAATTTAAGGGTATTTGCTCGGTTCTTCCCTAGTAAATAATTAGCTATAATATCACCTTTAAATGCTTCATTAAAAAGGGCACAATTATATACAGAGAGCATTGCTGTCTAAGGGGGTTTTGGTAATCCGCCGGGTTAATGAACCTTTCACTAAAAAGATTTTCCCTAAGAAGGTGATTTTTTTCAAAGGGTGAGTTTTTTCATCCAGACTGGAAATGATTATTTTGCGAAGAACCGGCTATTTCTGACAAAACGCCCAACTAGACGCCCTTGCCTGCTCCGCAAAACCAGCGACAAGTTTCTTGCGGCCTCTGAAAAACAACTCTTCCTCTGTAAAAGGGACAGACCTTGTCCTTTCCCATCTCAAATGACCTTTTTTTGGGAAAAATCACTTATATATAAACTTTTTTTTTATTCAAAGCAGAGGGGAGGGGGGGGGAGTTTATCCCGGAGTGAAGAAAAATGGGGGATTCCTTTTCCCCAGAAAGACCAAGAAAAAAAGCCCACCCACGTGAAGGTCGCTGATATTACGAGTTTCACTTCCCGGGGCGGGGCCCCTACCCAGGGGGGGGTAAATGGAGGTCCCGAAAAGGAAGCAGGCCCCGCCACTTTCTGCCAGTGATGGCTATTTATTTTTTTTATTTTGGGGAAAAATATAATTATTATTATTATTTTTTTAAAATATTTAGTTTTGGCGATGGACAGAATCTATAAATTAATCATTCCCCGCCCGGCTTTATACAAAAGGAAATTCAATGACTAGGCAATTTACTAATCCTCCCCCACTTGCTCGGGCCCCAAAATTTTTTTTTCGTTCGGGGAAAAAAGTTCTTCCCGTTTATCCCCCTTACTTTTTGCAAAAAGAAACTTTTCTAGATTAATTTATAATATAAGAATTTCAGGGGGTTTTTGTTTAAAATTTTTTTGTGAAAAATGAGAGAACTGATGTGAAAACTGTACCTTACTTTGGGGAAAAAATTTAAACACCTTTTGAGCACGCTACCTAAAAGCGAGCTATAAATACGCTCACCTTTTCGTCTAGGGCGAAAAGGTGCTTTCCGCCACCCAAAAAAGTTACCCGCTGATTAAGCAGGTAAAAACTTCTTATTATGGGAGATTAAAAATTAAAACTATAATTTAAATAATTTTTGGAATATGAGTGTGTGTGTGTATTTACACTATGGCTCTCACCCAGCTCGCAGATGCCACCTATGCGGGCGATTTACCCTCAGGTGAGCTCATCACACATTCTCCTGTAGTTTTTTTGCGGGCTATCAATGTGGTAGCGAATGTCACAGCCTCGCAGGGATGCGTGCAGGAATTACCAGGGGTTTAATCTGAATTGATGTTTTTTAAAAATGCTATTTTCAGATAAAGAAATAAGTCTTTTACTAATAATAATTTTTTCCAACTTGGGGGGGGGCAATACTCCAAGCAGATATCCGGGGGGCGAGCCAGGAAGAAAAAGGTGAGGCCTTTCTTAATCAATTATTTTTTTTTAACATCAAACATTTTAAAAATGTTAAAAGTATTCACTAACAAGAAAAAAAAAATTTGAGAAAGCATATATCCATAATTTCTTAGCTTTTCCCCAGCTTTAATTTAACAGTAACATTTTTTAAAAAATTTCTCGAGTTAAATTTGCCCATATGAAACTAAAACAAAAAGAATAAAAAATAACTTTGCTAATTAATTATGAGATCATCGGTCCCCGATAATTCGCCGAAAAAACTCCCCAAGAGCAAATCGGCCCATTGCCGTCCCAGGGGATGGACCAAGGGCCCCCACAAGTGCGCTCTCTTCCAAGGATCATTACTACCTTTTTTGGGTTCCCCCTCCTCTGCTAAAGCGAAGGTCATTTAGGTAAAAAAAAATTTTTGTTCAATGAGGAAGAGACTGAAATGGGAGACGATTCCATTTCAAGGGAAACCCCACATTTTCGCATCAGTCAGAATGTTTTCAAGGTCATTCCACCGAATAAAATATTTAATTTCCCGGCTCTCATAAACACGACCCCAAATATTTCTTATCCTTCGCAAAAAAATTTTTAAAAACAATATTGCATTTTTTTTCACTGTTTATAGGACGAGCACTTTATGAAATGCTCTTTGGGTTTATGCCGAACTGAGCCTTATTTGCGCAACAGTCGCTACTGGGGGGAGGATACAGTCTGAGCATTTTATAAATTTTCCCCCGCAACTGTTACACAAATGATATATCTCGGCTCTTACGGTCTGGAGGGAGTACCTTAGCAAGCGATTAGAAACTGAAATTTCATCGGGGGAGGGATCAGGCTTCATACAATTATATAAAGGGTTTTCTTTGTTTAAAAGCAAGAAGGGGGTGCGTGGGTCCAGGAACAAAAAATCCCCCTTTTTTTACAGGGAAAATAAATAAAATTTAACCCGAAGGGGTAAAAAATACTGTTTTTTTTCAATGTCTTGGGGCCTTTTTTTTGTCGTAGACTTGGCTGGGGGGGTATAAAATAGAGATATTATCTAATTGAAGCCTTTAGAATTTGTCAAATTTCCGCGAGTGACTTCCCTGTCCTGTGGAGTGACATTCACAAACCGAGTTACAACAAAATTAATATTTTATTTTTTTGCTTTAAATTTTCATGAAGGGACCTTCATCTACTTTATGTCGTAGGGTATAATAAAATTCATTGGGGATGCCCCGTTTTGTTGGGGAAAGACTCATGTACTTTTAAACAAACACTTCCAAAAATAGAGAAATTTTCTCCAGAAAACATCAGCAATAACACTTTTGGTTGAAAATTTTTTAAGTGAATAAGGACTTTGCAATAAAAAAATTTTTAATTCATGCGACAACCAAAAAAAGTTGATTTTTTTTCCCCCCCCCTGGAAGCGTTTGCAAATTCAAAAAAAACTCACAAGGGTACTTGCCCCCTATACGCCTTTTTGGATTTAGAAGCTTACCTCGATAATCGTAAGCCAGAGGGGTAATAACACTAACCGTAGCAATAGCATGGGTATTAGGGAAAACAGAATAACATATAATAAAATATGCCATCGGGGGGTACAGGTTTTTTGATCTATGTTGATAGACTTTCGTCTTTTTTGGGTTGGGTAAAATGAACACTCCCTGTTATCCCCCTTCATATGACCAGGGGCAGCTAACATTTTTCCAAAGAAGAAGTGCAAAATTCTGTCATCAGGGCTTTACCTTTCCAAACCAAGTGGGCACATACCTCTATGCCTAAAGGCAAATTTTTTTGGGGGCACCTGCAATAAGGGAATTTAAGGGAGAAAAATTAGGGAAATATTTTCCCGTTATTATTCATAACCTATCATATGATAAGGGTTTTATAATTAAGAACTAAGTGTTAAACCCAATCAATGTTTTAATGAAACAGGGAAAAATTCTAAAAATAAAAAATAGGGCACTACGTTTCCTGGATATCTAGCCCTTTTTGTCCGCTGGTTTTTCTAGTTTGGCTCGCGCACAAATTCAAATCACCCTTGAAATTCAAAGGCGATGATAAATCCTACCCCCCGAAAGTTGGGGGCTTTTAACCGGCAAAAAGTGTTTCCTTTTGAAATTGCACTCCCAGAAAGGCTTGAAGAGAAGACTTTTCCCCCAAAAAGAGCTTTCTACAGTTCTCTGTCTAAGAAGCAATTTTGCCAAGAAAATTCGATCATGCCATGGTTTGGGAGAAAAAACCCCGTCAAACCTAGGAGATATCTCCTAGTATATCCAGCTGTGATGTAGGACTTCGGGTGACATATTTACCTTGATAGGAGATTATTATACAACATCAAATCTAATGTTGTTCCCCCTAGTTCTCCCCCTTTGCCCTTTTTGCTTTTTAAAAACCGTGGAGTGGGAAATTGAAATTTTTACTGATCAGGGGCTTTTAACATCATACGTCTAATAAAAGGGGGCTTCCCCTATGCTGTTTTGACGTTTGCTCAGGCCAATAACCATTCATTAATGCCAATTTTTATGAAAAAACTTTGTAATAAAATTTTGCTATCTGGGATTTTTTAATTCCTTATGGGTTCTTTCATATGGGGCCTGCCCCACGCAAACTTCAAAATCCACCCGCGAAAAGGGAAGTTTTCCCCCAAATGGGGGTCCTCCAGAAAATCCCAAGACCTATAAAAGGTTACTGGGGTTTTTTATAGACTCTCTAGGGGAAAGCCCCAAATTTGCTCGCTACACGGATCTTACCACTATGTCTCTATCAAAAACAAAAACTTAGAATTTTCTGAGTAAAGCAAACAGCTAGGCAATCATAATCAAAAAAACCCCGTAAAAATACAAATTTGTGGGGGACCATTCCCCAAAACGAAACTACCTAAATCATTGGCTTTTTTGCAGTTGTTCTTGGGGATAGGTCTAAAATTGAGAAAATTCATACAATATGAATTCTCACAAGGAAAATATCTGGCGGGCTTTTTTTGAAACAAAGTGAGGCAAGAATAGTCCCCAAATAAAAACGTCAGGATTTTTAAATTGTTGACCAAAATTTTGTATTCGGCAAGACATTGTTTAATTCACAAAATATGCCCAACAAAAAAGAAGCTCATAAACCAGGAGCATTTTGCGAGCGGGGGGTTTAAACCATTTTAAGAAACCTAAAGCTTTTGAAAAAAAGTTTGGGTTACGAGGGGGGGCCACCATAAAAACTTACCCCAATTTAAAAGGCTTTCCAGAACTAGAACTCGCTAAATTTAAGCTTACCATTTTTGGGAATATTCTTAAGAAAAAATACCAAGAAAAAAAAAACAAACATTCAGAAAACCGATAGTGTTCGCCTTTTTAGAGGGCATAAAAACCTTACGATGAAATCGGTAGGAACCTTAGGAAATGGGGTAGACACATTTTCCCCACAAAATCCTCCTACAATGACTCAAGGGAAAGGGGTCCTAGGCTTCTTAAAATGGGTGGGGGACCCCCCTAAATTTTAGAAATAGCTGCTTAAAAACCCAAAATGTATAGCATCCTGCTAGCAGATAATAACAACCTACGCTGCGAAAGGAGTTTCCTCACTGAACAACAATTTTTTAATCATAATAATTTTGAAGTTGCTGGGGGACGGTTTTAAACATAAAACCCTTCCAATATAGTCAAAATTTAAAAATTTTAAAAAGGCAGAGACCACTATCACCACTAGGAAACAAGGTCTTAGTCATTTTATGATAAGGTTTTATTAGTGCTATCATCTTTTTCCTAGGTCATCCAGATGCCGGGGGAAACAAAATTTAAATATTTAAAGATAAAACAGACGACAAAAATGGAGGAAGCGAGGAAGTAATAGCAGTACTGAAGAAGGGGTAAGAAAAAGGAATAAGATAGAGACAGTTGCAATCTTTGGCGGGGGGAAAAGAAAAAACCTAAGAGATTTTTTCCCCCCGGGTCAAGCTCGAGCGAGGAAAGGGAGATCTTCCGCCACTGCTCGAGTTTCATGCTTTAGAAGCTACTGTTTTTTTAGGGGGGAAAGGGGGAATAAAAAAATGTAATGTTAATAAAAAAATTTTTTTGCTAAGTGAGACTTTTTGTTTTCACCCCTTTAAAAATTTTGGGTTTTTATCCTTTTTTTTACACAGATCCCCCCGAGTCCCGGGGAGCGGCGCAGGGCTGATAATCATCCCTGACCTCGAAAAAAAAGCGGGGTGGCTGCAACACTCCCCAGAGACCCCACCCAATTTTTAGTGTACCCAGGCACCTGAATTCCCTTTTTACTAGCCTCCCATCATGAAATAAATTCTTTCCCCCCTTGGGGATGCGGATGAGCCCCCCCATTTTTTAAGCCCCCGCAGTTCGAGGCTAAGTTCTTTCCCTTACCGCATTCTTGAACCATTTGGGGTTGGGAAGAATAGACTTGCGTCAGTGTGGGGGGGGGGGGGACTCCCTCGGAGATGGCAAGCTGTACCCAGTCACCTAACCTTTTACTGCCTCTCCCCTTATCGAGTGATAGAGTTTGGGGAGTCAGAAGTGATCATTTCCTACCTTTTATACTTGTAATACACAGAAATAATCTCTCTATCCCCTTGGGGATGATAAAATATTAAAATTGTACCCTGACAGCCCTGAGGTTAGCGACCCCCCATTATCACATTTTTTTCCCCACTCATTATCCTGGAATCTACCACCCGGTCACGAACCTTTGTTTTCTTTGTTCCCACTTATAATGCATAGGAATAAGTTCCCTATCCCCCCTTGGGGATGATTAAACAATTAAACTTGTACCCCGTCAGCCCTAAAGGTCACGACCCCCCCCCCCCGGGCCCCCCCCCCCCCCCCCCCCCCCCCCCCCCCCCAAAAAAAAACCCCCCCCGCCCCCCAAACCCCCCCCCCCCCCCCCCCCCCCCAAAAAAAAAAAAACCCCAAACCCCCCCCCCCCCCCCCCCCAAAAAACCCCCCACCCCCCCCGCCCCCCCCCCCCCAAAAAAAAACCCCCCCCCACCCCACCCCCCCCCCCCCCCCCCCCCCCCCCCCCCACCCCCCCCCCCCCCCCCCCCCCCCCCCCCCAAACCCCCCCCCTCACCCCCCCATCCCCCCCCCCCCCCCCCCCCCCCCAAAACCAAAAAAAAAACCCCCCCCCCCCCCCCCCCCCCCCACCCCCAAAAAAAACCCCCCCCGGGCCCCCCCCCCCCCCCCCCCCCCCCCCCCCACCCCCCCCCCCCCCCCCAAAACCCCCCCCCCCAAACCCAAAAAAAAAAAAACCCCCCCCCCCCCCCCCCCCCCCCCCCCCCCCCCCCCCCCCCCCCCCCCCCCCCCCTGGTTTTGGGCCAGTAATCTAAAGCCAAGGCACAGTGCATGAGTGTTCTCAATGAAGCTAACAGAACTCCACACACTGTCATGGTAATTGAATAAATAGGAATCCTCGGTTATTTTTTTGCTTTATATATTTTTGTAAGGCCTCTTTTAGCTCATGCTGCCCAGTTCTAGAAAACCGTATTACAGAATGGACATACATACTAAGAAATGACAAAATTGATCCCATGTATCAGAAATCCTTCCTACAAGGGATAGTTTGAGGGCACTGAATCTGCACTGCGGAAAGGCGTAAAATTTAAAAGGGGGAGGAGGGACAAAATTTGAGGATAGTGAGATTCAGGTTAGAGTATGTCGGAAAGAGAGAGATTATTTTCCATTAAAAGTAGGGCTTAGAAATGGAGCGTGATATCACCGTGGTTGTTCAATAAATTTATAGGGGGGGTTTTGTAAGAGAAGTGAAGGTTGTTGGGAAGAGCTTTAGGATTAAAACAAAGAATTTAACACAAATAGGAATTGTTGCTTTTTGTTTTAACACTGTGCTTTGGAAGATTCTGAAGAGAAGTTGCAGAGGTTGGTGGGGGGAAATGGAGGATAGTAAAAGAAGTAAAAAAAAAAGTAAACATGGGAAACAGCAAAGTGATGAGGATAACAAAACAATAGGTAATGAAAGATTGGATATCAATTGGAGGGAGGGAGTAATGGAGGAAGTGAATGTTTTTCAATATTTGGGTGTGGATTACCAATAGATTGGTCTATGAAAGACATGAACCATAGAACTGATGAGGGGAAAAAATGGTGAGTGGTGTGCGAAAAAGTCTAAAAGAGACAAAGAAAGTTACAAATGGAATCAAAGAGGGAAATTTTTGAGAGTACAATGTAACTAATGCTCTTATATGGGTGTGAAACATGGGTGGTGAAAGTTGCAACAAGAAGAAGGCGGGAGGCAGTGGAGATGTGTCTGAGGGCAATGTGCGGTGTGATTATGCAGAGAATCCGTAACTTGAGATTAAAAGGGAGTGTGGGGTTGTAAAATGTAAGATGAAGGGTTGTTTGTAGTTTGATCACATAGAGGAAAGAACAAAATAAAAAATGACTATGGGTGAATAAATTTGTAGTGGAAGGAAGGTGGGGTAGAGATCGTCCTAGGAATGGTAGAGGAGGGGGAGAGGTTTCGGGTGCGAAGGCTTAGACTTCAAGCAGCGCGATAACATAGAGCGAATGGAACAGATTACATTGAGAGTTTTGTTAAGAATGAGCAAAAAAAAAAAAAAACATTTATGAGATTAGAGAAACCGGTTACCAGACTTGAGTTTCTGGATGTGGAAAAATAACAGTGCTACACACCGAAGGAGAGGTGGAGATATAGAGCAGATTTTAGAACTGTAATATCGGCACACCTCTGGAAGGACAGTGATAGAGTGAGTGGTAAAGGGTTTATTTTCAGCCACCATCCTCGTGAAACAGCTGATGTGTTTGATCAATTAACAACACTATGACCTAGCCAAGGAGTCGAACCATGCTGCCTGGCCAACCTCATGGTGAGCAAAAACAATGACGCTCTATCCACGGACCACACAATCCTCAAGAATACGCACCCACCGAGCAGGTGTTTTACCTGGAGTTTACCTGAAGAGTTTCCGGGGTCACCGCCCCACGCGGCCCGCGGTCTGTTACCAGCCTTTACCCGTCTCCGAGAACATACGATGGTGTGACGCTTTTGAGTAATTTCATTCTACTCCACTTATACGGCTCGGTTGGTTGCAGGCCACCACCGGAAAACAACATCGCTGAAACGGACACCATTTGTTTCCACTTATAAAAGTCAATAATAAATTACACTAACGTATATTAAGTAGCAATAAGAATTAAGGCAACTAAAAACCAAAAAAAGTAAAGATACACACACAGTAAAAAACAATTCCCCAATACTTACCTTAAAATAATTGTAGTGGCAGTGATTAAACAGTGGAAACAACACAGAGCGAACGGCCATGTAAAGAAACAGACAACGCGTCTGAAGGTTGATACACATTCAATTCCACATTTGTGGAAGCTTATGATCAATAATCAAAAAACTTTACATTGTGTACAAGTATGTCTCCACGTTGGTGCAGTAGAATAAACAAAGGAGAACACACCATTCTACGTAACACCATTATTAAAAAGGATTTTTTTTTTTTTTGAGATTTGCCACCGAAGTGGCTAGTTTAATATTGTGCACGCCCATATTCATCCCTGGGAACGGTAGGCCGCAAGACACATGGATACACAAGAGCCTCAGGAACTAGCCCCCAAAAAGGTTAACAGGTGCAAACATAAGGGTTTTTATTTATCTACATGTCACAGTTTCACTTATCTGTTACAAGCAAATTTAGAAATTTGCTTAGTACATCTTGGTAACTATTTTCATAATAATGTCTTTACATTTCACCCTAGTTGATATACGTTGTGACACTGTATCCACAATAAGTGGACATTCAGCACAAATGGTCCAGACAGTGACCCATATGTCCTGATCACTTAATTTGCATTAGCTTGATCACATCTGTGTGGTTTCCCAAACTGCAGAAGCACGTATAACCAAGCCTAAGCCCTGGCCACTACAACAACAGTCATCTGTTCACATTGCCAGTTACTCCATAAACATACGATCTTAATTTCTTGTTATCATAGTGGTTATAGATCTACTCAGCTTCTAACTGCATTCCTTAACAATCAATTTCATTACTTCCTATTTCCTAATAGTATTCTAATGGCTAGACCAGTATACAAAGTTATATTCTACATTCTCCTTCTGGTACACTTCTTGGCTAACATATCAACTTGATCATGAAGGAGCAATCCCAATGTGTGATGGATCCATAGCAATTGTACTTAATTTCTTTTGTCCTGAATTTTGTGTATCTATACCTGACCTTCTCCCAATAATCAGGTTGTTGGAGTCCATTATATGAGTCAATAGCCTTCAGTGAGACATAGAATAAGTAATAATGATAGAGTCAAGCTCAGTGTCATAAGTTACTATAGTGCCATTAGGAATGCAAACAATTCATTTTGCAGTGTAGGACGTCTAGTTGTTAATGCATAATCCTAACAACAATTTATCGAGTTCTTAACTAGGGAGGTGGCAACAAGAGCAGATGCAGCCCTGCCAAAGACTCCCTGTTTAATCAAAAAAAAAAAAAAAATATAGGGGACAACAGTGTATAAAACTTGTGATAACTTACGCACCAGGTAGACGAGAAATTTCTTCTTGAGCAGTTCTTTAACAAGTGGTTTAAGGAAAGGATGCCTCTAATAATTTGCCCTTCCATAAGTTTAAAGATGAATGGGAATCTAACTCCTTGCTTCCTTTTATCTGATGTTCGTGTCCACCGCTCAGATACAGGTTTTGCCTTTTCCGTTTACCGCAAGCCTATGTACAGTGGCATGTACATTCACTACTTTTTCTTATCATGCTTCCCTCTGTCATGAAAAGTGTTCTTATCTTCTCTTTCTCCGTGCTCTCCGCATATTATCCTCAGTTCCTTCATCCCGAAATTTCTCACCCTCATAATTCATTTTCCCGGTCTTGGCTACCCTTCCCATTCATTGATTCTGTCTTCTCACGTGCTAAACCAGTTTCTTCTCTCCCAAAACTCTCTACTGCTGGACTCTTCTGTCTCTGGCATCCCCTACATTTCCGGTCTTTCCTAAATCTCAACAACTCTCTCCATTCCTTAGACATCAAACATACTTTCCGTCAAGACCTAAGCACCTCGCACTAGTTCATACCTCTCGTTCAAACCTCTCCATCCTCTACCAGATTCTCGTGGTGTCTACTCTATTTCTTGTTCTCCGTCCTCTTCAATATTTTGGAGAAACTGCCGATCTCTTTCTGACAGAACTTAGGGAGCACAAAAAATAGTGTTAGGCTTGCCGAACACTAACAATGCTCTCTTTTCTGTCACGTGAGAGTTCACAGCCCATCCTAATGACTGTTCTTCCTGCTAAAACAGTCTTCCCTACTTCCAACTTTAACATCGCCGTCTGGTTGCATCCTCCTAATACACAATTTTCCTGCTTTGAATCTTAGTCCTGCTTCGTCTCTGTAGAAGCCTTTCTCTCCACTCACTGTAAAATGCTCCACACTTCAGCACACTCGTTGACCTATCCTATTCCTCCTTTTTCTTCTTCTCCCTCATCCCCTTATCCTCTTTCCATTTTCTGCTTTGGGTTGTCTTCTGCCCTGTCTAGCTGAGTTTCCTTCTTTCTTTCTTATTATTTATTTGTTTCCCCCCTCGATGTTCTTGCTCTTACCCTCTGTGGGCACCTAGCTCCCTTGCAGTGCTCCTCTTTTCTTAGTATTTGACTGGCCACTCCTACCTTAAACTACCTCCCCCACTGCTACCTCCTTCCCTCCACCACTACCACCTTCCTGCCTATATATACCCATCCTGCTCTCCCTGTTTGTTAGTGTATGTTTGTAAATGGTCCAAGTCGGACGAAACGTCGTCGTAACTCCTCTCTTCTATGTGCGGGTTATCTGTGATTGTCCAGTCACGGTATGTGCCCTTTTTTAGTTATTTAATGATTACTAGCAATGAGCTTCTTGGAGGGACTTGCAGGTATGTCATATTAATTTAACACATCTTCCATGGAGGGCTGAAATGCTCTTGTTCCCTACAGTGATACAGTTATGTGGGTTTTATAAAACTTAATGCAATTGCACGTTTTCACTTTATTTAGTTCTGTGTGTATTTCCTCTAGACATTTGGGTAAGATTCATTGTGACAGTGTCGGTTCGTTTCGTAACATTTTTAATACTGAGACAGTGTTAATCTCAACAATCCTATCACTGATACTAGTTTATCCCAAAGCTCCTTCCTCATATTAAGATCCTTTTGTAGATTTGGGACACCAAGAGTAATTCTGAGAGCTTCATTTTGCATTAACTCCAAGGGTCGGAGAAAACTTTCTCTAGCAAATATAAAACATGGGAGCAGCATAATCAATTAAGGACCTAACATGGCTATATACATCATTTCATGATTCTCACATTAGCACCATAGTTGGGGTTGTAGCCAGCACAGCTTTGAGAGCATTAGCCTATCTTTGCATTTCTTATTTAATTGTGGTATAGTGTATTCGTTAAAGGGTTACATCTACACTAAGGTAATCTGTAAATTTTATGTAGCTAATGTTTTCACCCTGCAGATAGATGGGTGGGGGATGTCGTTTGCTTTTTAATTTTCAACTGCACAGTGTTCAATGGGAAGAAAATGTGGGAAAACCTAACAACAAACTCCAAGGAAATAACATGTCTGTAGGACTGTTTTTTCCCTCAGTGCCAATGAGAGAAGGAATTAAGCATTTAAACATGGCTGACCGGCATCCAAACACCACCTACTGCCAGACGTAGAACTAGCGAAGTGAAGTTCTCATCTATACTGACGTTCATCTGTACTTACAGTAGCTGCATATCACCTGTACCACCATCATATCACCTGTACCAGTGTTAACGAGAGGGAAACAGAAGAGATATCGAAATCTACAATACAAAATCCAAGGAAAAATATCATATAGGACGGTTTTCCCTCAGTACCAATCGTGGGAAAGAAACGAAAAGCTAAACAGCCAAAGTTTAAAGCTTTAGCAGCTGACCTATATTCAGCTGACCAGTGTACAGTGAGAGAATCATAGGAGATAACGCCAAATCTATCTGTAAAACTCAAGGAAAGTCAGGTTGCAGGTGGCGTTTTCTTCCCTCAGTGCTTTTAAAAAAGGCTTAAAAAAGCAGATCAAGTCAGGCAGTCAACAACAGGCGCAACCGATAAATGGAACTGAGGGGAGATTTGGACGGATAAAGCCATAGATTAAAACTTTCTGGTCCTGTCAGAAGGGAAATGAGTTAGAAGTGTATAATAGGTGAAAACCCGGGCTGTGAAATGAGGCGTGAAGGGAAGGGGGTGAAATAAGGGGATAAGTGAAAGGGGTTTGTGAAGTGAAGGATAAGTGAGGAGTGAAGAGGGTTTGTTAGATACCAGGAAATTTCCTAGTAATCAGTGGTGATTGCTAGAGCAGCTTCTAGAGTTTGCTAGGTGCCTGGAAAAGAGAAATAGATATTGTTTGTGTATGATTAAAAGAGGAAGAGTGAAAAATGGCAGGCGTTAAGGGGTTACAGGCGCCATAATTATATTTTTCTTTCTCCTGCAATTCCTTGATGAAGGAAATCAGTCATGGGGGCTGGAAAGGCGAATAGGGGAAGAGCGCCCCTGGAGAGTAAAAGCCGACAGTTACCATCCTAACATAAGGATGTTAGGATGGTCCCTATCCGGCAAGGGGATGGCTGCACCCCATATCCAAACAAAAACAGTGGGACACGCTCTTATTGTAGCGCTCTTAAGTGGTGATATCCAAAATTTAAACCCGGA
>NW_026507139.1:0-19010 GCF_026875155.1 Cherax quadricarinatus | reverse complement strand
ACAGAATAGCATACAAGAAAGCCGACTGCACACAGATTGACCGTAGCAAAGCGGCCATGAACAAGCTGTAGCGAGCTGCGAACATCACACAAAAGAAAGGGGTATAAAAAGCAACTGACACGAAAAATTTGTAAAGCGAAGCAGACAGCAAGCTACACAGTGTTCCTCCAACAAGCTTCCCCTAACCCAAACCTTTTCTCTAAGCCCAAGCTCTGGAAGGCTACCCATATTAAAACCCTGGATTTAAAAGGGGCCTTTATCCCGGTGTAAGGGAGCAAAAAAAAAACCAGCAGAAAAAGTTTAGACTTATATTACCTTCACCAATTTAAAAAGCAAATCACTATGTACAAAATTAAGTTAGTGCACGTCACGGTAAGAAAGGGCAAAATAAACCCAAAAAATAGCGACCGGTCAACCCCCAGAATGGAATGAAAAGGGCAGCAGGAAGCGGTATCCCCAAACCTCTCGATTCCCAATCCCACCTTTTATTGGCTAGAACCGGGTCACATTTGAAGAGGGGCCCCACCCCAAAAAATCTTAGCAACCGGGTTTCCCTGGTTGGGGGAGTAGCCTGTAAATGAGGGTTTTCCCATGCGGATTAAAAGGTTACTTTCTCTTTGCATGCCCAATGTGGGGTAGTGGGTGGTGGTGGTGGGGGTGGTGACGGTGTTTGGGTGATTGGTGGTGTGGGTGGGGTGACGGTGGGGGGGTGGTGATGGTGGGTATGGTAAAGGTGGAAGGTGTGGCGGTGGGCGGGAAATTTTCCAAAGGGTGATGGTGGTGGTGGGGGTGAGGGAGGTGATGGGGGTGGTGGTGGTGTGGGATGATGGGGGTGTGGGGGTGATGGTTGTGATGGGGGTGATGGTTTGGGTGGGGGTGATGGTAGTGATGGTGATGGTGATGGGGGGTGAGGGTGGGGGTGGGGATGGTGTGGCATGAGATAGTGATGATGAGGGTGGTGATGGTGATGAGGGTGGTGGGGGTTTGGTGGTGGTGAAGTTGGTGAGGGGGTGTGGTGTGGTGGTGGGGTGGTGGTGATGGTGGACGTGGTGATTTTGGTTATGGTGATGGGGTGATGGTGGTGGTGGGGGTGGTGGTGGTGTGGTGGTGTTTGTGATGGTGGTGGGAGGGTGATGGTGGTGATGGTGGTGGTAAAGGTGATGGGTGGTGGGGGTGGGGGTGGAGTGGGGGTGTGGTGATGGTGGGGGGGTTGGTGATGGTGGTGGTGATGGAGGGGGGTAGCTTGTGGGTTGTAGGGTTTGGGGGTTTTGTGTGGGGTGGTGGTGGTGGTGGTGATGGTGTGGTGGTAAAATTGGGGTGGTGGGTGGTTGGGTGGGGGTGGTGGTGATGGTGGTGATAATGGGGGAAAAGGGGTGATGGAGTATGGTGGTGTGTGGTGGTGGTGGTGGTGGTGATATGATAGGGGAATGTTGATGGGGGTGGTGGTGAGGGTGGTTGTAAAGGTGATGAAGGTGGGGGGTGGTGGGGTGGTGTGGCGAAGGTGTGATAGTGGTTATGGTGGTGGTGGGGTGATGGGGGTGATCGTGGTGATGGTGGGGGTGAGGTTTGGTGGTGATTTTTTGGGTGATGGTGGTGGTGGTGAGGGTGGAGGGTGGGGGTGGGGTGGTTTGGTGGAGGGGGTGATGAGGGTGGTGCTGGTGGTGATGATGGGTGGGGGTTTGGTGGTGTGGGGGGTGGTGAGGGGGTGGTGGTGGTGGTAAGGGAGGGTGGTGGTGGTGGCATGGTAGTGATGGGGTGGGTGGTGATTTTTTTTGGATGGGGGTGGGCTTGGGGTGATGGGGGTAAGGGTTGTGGTGGTGGTGTTGGTGGTGGTGAGGGTGGGAGGGTTTGGGTGGGTGTGGGATGGTGGGGTGGTGGTAGAGATGGGGGGGTGGTGATGGTGGTGGTGGTGGGGGTAGTGTGATGGTTATGGGGGTGGTAGAGTTTGGGGTGGTGGTGATGATGGTGAGGTGCTGATGGGGGTGGGGGGGTGGTGATGGTGTGGTGGTGGTGGTGGGAGGTGGGTGGTATGAATGTGGGATGGTGGTGAACGTGGTGGTGAAGGTGGTGAGGGTGAGGGTGGGTGGTTTTGGGGGGTGGGATGGAGGTGTGATGCTTGTGATGGTTTTTTGATGGTTGGATGGTGGGGGTTGTGGTGATGGTGGGGGTGTGTGGGGTGGTGGTGGTGATATGGGGGGTAAGGGTGGGGGTGATGGTGGTGGTGGTGATAGGATGAAGTGGTGGGGGGGTGGTGGTGAGGGGTGGTGGGATGGTGGGGTGGGGGTGATGGTGAAGGTGGTGGGAATGTGGTAGGTGGTGAATTGGGGGTGAGGGTTTGGTATGGTAAAGGGTTTGGTTTGGTGGTGGTGTGGGGGGTGAGCTTGTGATGGTTTTGGGTTGTGATGGTGGTGGTTGTGGTGATGGTGGTGGTGGTGAAGGTGGTGGTGGTGGTGATAGTGGTGGTGGGGATGGTGGTGGTGGTGATGGTCGGGTGGTGGGGTGATGATGATAGGGGTGGTGGCGATGGTGGTGAGGGTTGGTGGTGGTAATGGGGGTGGTGGTATTGTGGTGGTGGTGGGGGTTTGGGTGGTGGTGGTGGTGGGGTCGTGATGATGTTGTGGAGGTGACGGGGGTTTGGTGTTTGTGGTGATGGTGGTGATTGGTGGTGGTGGTGGAGGTGATGGTATTTGATGGTGGGGGTGGTGGGGTTATCTGGAGGTGGGTGGTGTGGTGAGGGTGGTGGTGGGTGATGGTGGTGAGAGGTGGTGGAGGTGGTGATGGGGGAAAGGAGGTGATGGTGGTGGTGGTGGTGGAGGTGATGGTGGTGATTGTGGTGGGGGGTGGGTGGTTGTTGGTGTTTGGGGTTTAGTGGTGATGGTATTGATGGTGGTGATGGTTTTGGGTGGTGGTGGTGATGGTGGGGTGGTGAGGTGGTGTGGTGGTGAGGGTTGTGGTGGTGGTGGGGTGGTGGGTGATAGGGGTGATGGTGTGTGGTTTTGTGGTTGGTGGTGGTGGTGGTGGTGGGAGGTGATGGTGGGTGGTGGAGTGGGTGGGATGGTGGTGGTGTGGTGGTGGGGTGATTTTTGATCTTATGAATCACACTATCATCACCTGATTACTTATTATTAGTTTAATTATCAATTATTATTATGAGTTCTTGTCGCCACGTTATTATTAGTATTATTATTCATATCTATCCCTATATTGTTCTAGTCCATATTTTCATACATTATTATCCCTATTATTATCATTTTACGTCTTTTATCCCAGAAAGTTTTTATCATTCTTATCATTTAATTTCATTAATAATTATTTATTAGTCATTCTCTTATTACATCTATATCATTAAAATTCCTGCATCTTAAAATTCATTAGTTATCAATTATATTATCACCATTGCTATTCATTACTTATCAATTACATATATATATAATCACCTATTATTCATTTTCATATTATAAGTTATCATTACCTGTTTCGCCTTGATGTTACTTATTATTTTCATCATCTCGATTAATTTATTCTTCATCA
Organism: Cherax quadricarinatus; assembly: GCF_026875155.1. Lineage (NCBI taxonomy): Eukaryota > Metazoa > Arthropoda > Malacostraca > Decapoda > Parastacidae > Cherax > Cherax quadricarinatus. Next base: position 15,479 of record NW_026507139.1, on the reverse strand, counting down.
TTATTAGCAGTAGAATGAGTATTAACCATTAATAATTATTACCAATAGTAGAATTATTATTCATTACTTATAAAGCGCGCAATACATATTTATTAAGCCATTATAATTTTAGGCTTTTAAGACTTAATTTTAGATTATCAGTTACTATGCATCATTAATATTCGCGTACCCTTATTATTATAAAATTATTATCATTATTATCTCAATACTTCTATCTTATTATTATCATTTGCAATCATGTTATTATTATTAGTATTAACATGATCTTATTATTAAGGATATCATTATTATTATATCATTATTACTCACTTCTTATGATTCTGATTTTAATTATTTCTTCTTAATCAATATTATTATTTATTATTATCGTATCAGATAGTAGCAATATTATTAGTATTATTTACTACATTAATCAATATTACTATATCATTACATAGCATTATTATCACTCTACAATCATTATTAGTTAGCATATTAAAATCTCTTATCTTATTATGCAGTGTGATTAGTCATTCTAAGATTATTAGTTATTATTATTTAATAGCAATGATTTTCATGATATGTATTAATAATATTCTGATCTATGATTTATTATTACTATTATCCTATCACAGGAGCAAGGAGGTATGACTATGTATCACTTATCTCAATATTAGGAGCATTCTATGTGGAGTATGTATCAACTATGATCATTAAGATTTAAGTCTTATTAATATTATTATTATTGATTATTCCCTATTATCATTATTATTATTATTAATATTCTTATTATGAGATGAGTGTAGGATCATCGTTATTCCTATCATTCTTTAGTACTATTTTTTGACTATCATTATATCATGCATTATTATTATTACTATGAGCCTAATGTATTATTATCATTCCTTATCATCCGTATCATTATTATTATATGACGTCATTCTCCCTTCATACCCTTTATTATCATTCTGTATTCAATTATTATCATGTCGTTATGCTTGTAGTATGTATGTGATTATCATTATCATTATGTAGTCTTTAATCGAGAATGAAGCTGGTTGATCTAACCTCCAACACATCAACCGACCCCCCACGTGAGCATCCACCTCACCACCCATATTATTTATCATAGTTACTCTTTAATTTATAAACCCACTCAAAAAGCCAACATTGTGGTAATTGGAATAGTGAATTAAAATAACACCCCAAGCATTTATAAATGAAACACTAGAAACAGCAAGAACCGCAAACATCAGTACAATATACCTCATTAACCTACAGATAAGATAAAATAATTTCTATGATTATTAAAAATCTACTCTTTAAGAACGGTCTAAGGTAACGAAAAGTATTTTACAAGTGACCTACATACCATCCTTTTAGTGCACAAAGTCAAGACTTTGTATAAAAGCATTTTAGTTTAAGCTAAGAGCTTATGGTTGAAGACCCGTACCGAGTCAGAAGCTAGGCGCTGACTGACTCACTCCAACTACTTCCTGATCCAGGGGGAGCACTTCAGCTCTGCCAGAAGCCGAACGCGTGCGTCAATTCTAGAACCCCATGTTGGTCACTTACAGTAGTGGTTACAACATTCGTAAATATACCTAACCTAATAATTATATTAATATATATTTTAGTTTTAAATAATCATGGGAAAGATATAATATAACAAATATAATGACAATAGAGTACTCTTTGATTCATACTTTACCCATAATAATTATATAGTACGTACCTGCTTTATCTAGCTAGTAATAAAAGTGGTTCCGATATATTATTACAGCAACTTATTTTAACCAGGCCTTCTTATTTTTGAATATAATGGAGTGAAGAGGGGCGCTTAACACCTCCCCCCTCGTGACTTCGATGGTCGCCTTGCACTTGAAACTCTCTGTGGTGGGTAGCATCTGTCATGTACAGAGGTTGTAACATAGACAGCAGTCCTTACATACAACTCCAGCTTTCCTCCACAACATAGATGGTCATAAAGTACCAGACTCATACTGTTAAAATATATGTATATTCTAATAAAATTTTCAGGAGCCTATAGAGGGCAATCAGCAATGTAGATTTAATTTTTTCCTTTTATATGGGAAATGGTAAGAGAGTAAGGGTTGAATTCCAAGCCCAACCGAAGTATCTGCATTCTTCGATTTCATAGAATTTCATGAAGGTTCAAAGGATTATATCCGGAGTACAAACCGAATCTGATGGTAGTAAGATCTAGAATAAACATCAAAGATTCTCTAGGCATACAACGAGAGCTAAGCTATCTTTTTTCTTTAGTCGAAAAGTAATTAATTTGGTGAGTTTCTTTACTTAGAAGAAAATAAGAAAACAGGATGTCTAATAGGTCAGAATTGTGGAGCCTTCTGTAACAATTGCGTTTCCCAAAGCATACGCAACTGGCATCTATTTAGTAAGTGGAATGGTTTAATTAAAATCGGACTTAGCAAAACTGGGGGAAGAGATAGTAATCTTATTTAAAACGATTAAAAGCAATTTTCACAGTCCTGAGTCCATGAAAACTTTTGTTTTTGCGGACTTGTTATTCATTTAGGGGAAAAGCTAACCTGTGAGCAAAATTCCTGTATGACAGAACCGACGGTAGTAAACCGGCAACTCCTAAAAATCTTGAATACGCTTTTCCTACCTTAGGGGTCTAGGAAATTCTAAGGAGGGCCTTTAACTTTTTGGCGTTCAAAGGATCGACTTCACCTTGTCCCAATCCGAAATCCTAAGTATTCTAATTTTCGTCTCTAGGCCAAACTCACACTTGGACAAATTCACACTATAAATTATGTTTACTTAAGGCGTAATCAAAACAAGGGCTTTAAGCGTCCTAAGGTGTTGGGCCAACTGTCGCTTATACACTAAGAGTCGTCTAAGTAAGCTCTACTCCTGTCCAATTCCGCCCGTAAGTATGTTCATAATACGCTGGAACGTGGAGGCCCGCGTTTACAGAGCCGAAGGGCATAACGCAATACTTTGTATAGTCCACCAGGTATCGGTAAGAAGAGCCGATATCTCTTGAGTCTTGATACAAAACGGGACTTGGTAATACCCTCTGTAACAAGCCAATTTACGAATATACTTAGCTCTCGAACCTTGTCCTATAAAGTCGTCAATTCTGTGGTCCTAATGGGAAAAACCCATCAGCACTCGTTACAGCATTGACTTTTCTAAAATCCGGCACCATACGGGGAAGTCCCCATCTGGTGTGGGGACTAGAATGCAACGTGATGCCCAATGGACGTGTTACTTGGTGTTTTATCAACCCGTGAGAGTACGAATTCACATCTCTGCCTCTAGCTCACGCTTGTTTTCTTGGACTCACTCTGTAGGGAGACATTGCTTGATTGGAGTAGGTTTCACCGAGAGTAACAACATCGTGCACATCCCAACGTACACGTCATTTGGGACTGTCCGTTGAACATGGAGATTTTGCCTTAAACAGAGGATTTTATTTCGTGTCCTTTGTCCACTTCCAGACATTTATCAGTAAGAGAAATCTTACAATTCTTTAAGGCTGTTCGAATTGTTTCAACGAACTGGAATTTCCATCATTATTCATCTGAACTTACTGGAACCCGTTCTTGGTTCAGAGGGTTATAGTAAAACTGGTGAAACGATTCCGATAGTTTAAGTTGGTTAATGTGATACGCTCCGTGTGAGTTCCTCTCTTCGAGCGTCCCCTTACCAAGTAGTTCACGTCACTTAGGCGCTTCACAACATCACGATTTCTAAAGGACCTTCAATTTGGGCTGTAGAGCATTGTCCCTGATGAAATCGTTTTAGAACCAGAACTTGACTTTTGGTTCAAATGAACGAAGTTTAGTCATCGACGATCGTATTTCCTCCTTCATCTTACTCTGTGCTATGTCGTAAGTTTTCGGCCGCCAATTCTCTACGCTTAGGCTCAGGCGTTCTTTCATTAAGGTAGGAAGCTCCTAAAAGTCGGGCGTTTTCTGTTCTTTCCCGTCCAGCTCTTATGACAGAACCTGTACTGGTCCCTCTAATTTGATGCCATATAATTAACTCAAATGGCGAAAACTTCACGTTGTCTTGTTCCGCCTTCTCTTCGGGGCAAACACGCGCAAGAGTAGTGGTAATACCTTCATCCCAATCTTGGAATACTGTAAACAATAGGAACCTCATCATAATCTTCAAAGTTTGATGGAGACCTATCCACCACGCCTTGTGATTGGGGTCGATAGGCCGTCGCGTAAACCGTCTTGACCCTAACTGAGCCAAGGCTTTCACACGGAAAACTTTTGAAGTAAAATTCGACCCACTTGATCCCGATTGAACTTCTCCTTGGAAATCCAAAGTGAGAGAAGAACTTAAAATTCAGTAGCTCTCACTATAGGCGAGCATTAATCCTCCGTGAGAGGGAAACTGCTTCCGGGTACCTGGTACCGGTGTTCCCCATGATGGTGAGAACAGGCAGCTGGTTTGCCCTTCCGAGTCCTTCTGAGGGTAGCGGGCCGACACATGTCCGACACCAGACGATGAAAGGTTTCGCCTGTTACTGTATAGGGTTCAACGGACGCAGGTGGTGGATTATGTGCAGGTTTGCCTACTAGTTGAGCACACGGAACAGCTTCTTTTCCATACCGTTTCCCACTTCGTTCCATTCATTTTTGGCCATGTGAAGTCTTAGCAATTTTTTCTAAAATCTTCTTTCGTCCCAGATGTCCACCTTGAGGACTGTCAATGAGCAAACTTACATGCTAAATTTCTAAACGGGGTAGGCAAGACCAGTAGATGGATCACTTTTAAGACAGATCCTAGAGTTTCTTTTCCAGTAAGATCCTATCTCCGCATAGTAAGAGCAGTTCTCTCTACTTTTAAGGGCTTCGTCTCCCAACACAGCAAGCTTCCTGAGGTCACTTAAGGAGGGGTTCTATTTTGCGGAGTGTCTCTTACTAGATCCTCCTATCGAGAATAAATCTATTTCGGAACCACCGACTTAGGAACATGGTATCGGTTCTGGGTGGATTGTTGCTCATACACTCGCGCGCTTTGCGGGGGGGGTGGTAAGTTGTACTCTTACCTCCTACTCGACGTCGTCATTGACTTCCTACCGATAACCAACTGAGAACCGACCTGTTTGGGTCATCGCCCGGGTTACTACCTCAGAGGAAAAAGAGGGTAGGTTCCGTTCGCGGCTTCGATGACGTAATTTTCCTCGGTTGGATTTTCCATAAACTATGGGCTCTTTTCCATATTCCCTTCTTCACGCTAAGTCGTTCCAATCAATATGCTAACGTCTTTTTGGGGAAGTTATTGGAGACACTCCGATTGACGTCCAGCCTTAAAAAATATGAGTTTTCAACCTATAACTGTACAGGGGTACCTCGCGCGTAGTGGAGCCACCATAAGCTTTCACAACAGAGCGTCGAAACCCGTATATGATCTGGCGGGGAATGATAAACAGTCCCCTTTCTCTTAATAATGTTAGTAGTACCACCGTACGCCTAAAGGAATTTACTTGCAAACAACAGGCTATCGTAATTCCTACTTTGCTTTGGAAAAGTAAGATGAACTCAATCCCTTGACTAGTTTGACGGATGATACCCATATTTGCTTTAGTCAACAGGCAGGATCTGTTTTCCTTTCCTTGGACAGAGCGGGGGGGTTATTCCTACTACTTGGCTCAGGACTTTCCTTGGATGATCGTAGAGAGATATTTTGTGTGGTCAATCTATAGGATGGAGCTCCTCCGCTGGTCCTATCTACGTTAACGCATTGCGATTTGGAAATGTCCCAGCTTCGAACATACGAACATTGTAAATTTTTTTACGCCCATGACTATCCTGGTGCTATAGATGGGCTCGATTGAATTTCTGGGAGTGTTTTACTCGGGTTTCTACTTGATACACGGGAGGGAACGGGTTGGGGTAGGTTCGCTTACCGAAAGGCCTTTCGCAGGTTCGGGTCTCGTTGCTGGTTTGATAACCAGGCTGCTTTCCAGATTGAACCAACCTCTGGGAAATCTCGAGTTGTCTGCCCAGCGGCGGCAGTCTACTAACAACGTCGATTGCGGATGGTGCCAACAAGATACCGAGCGAACTCCCTCTGGAACAAAATTTGCATACAAATCTTCTCGTAATCAATAATTGTGATAGATCTTTTTATAAGTCGTGACCCGAGAAGCTCCCGCCGACACCTAACGTTTTCAAAACCCACTGCTTCCCTCGGCAAAATCTAAATAGTTTTGTCCTGTTTGCCAGTTTCACTGAACGAAAAAGCTATTTGGTAACTAATAGGGAGCATAGTCATCTGCTTCAAAATAGTTCTCTTTACTACGTCGTAACTGGCTGGACAGAAAGACTCAGAATAATGGTAAGGAGGCGACACGACGACTGTCTTAGCGCCTTTCCCATAATAAGATGTGTGTCAGCCAATGTGGCCCATTTGTCTTTGGGCCAGCCCATTGAAACGTGTCGCTGATTCTCAAAAAATTCAAAGAATTCATCTAAGTTCTGTTTCCGTATAAACTTAGGTACCATTAGAGCTGCTTTAATGCAAGTCAAACCCGGTTACCGTGTGCTCTTCACGTCTCTTTCTTTTTCTTCCGGAACTCCCTTCTGCTTTGTTTTCAAAAACGAAACCTTTCATTTCACGCCTATAAATTCTCCTTCGTTTAGAACGTCTTCTAGCTTCGATTTGAGAGTTTTGTAATAAGTAATATGCGTTCCTATTCTCACTATTTGTTCGGAACGTGAAATTCCCAAGAGGTAATGACACCGAAGGGTAATTCGGGCGTCTTCTCCGGAAGTATTTTGGGACGAGCACTACCAGTCCTAAACTTATCCCGTCATTTGACTGGGTGAAGGGTTCGTTCCAACCACCGATAACAATACTTCCGGGGAAAGAACGGGAGAGCCTTTGAGAGAACTGGACTTGATAGTAAGGCCTGTAAACACCCTGGTTCAACTTCATTATTTAAGGCAGTTCCCGTCACACGTGTGGATTTCTACTTCTCAAAACTGAGAATAAAACTATCTCTTCCGAATCTAGTTTCTGCATTGCTTGGGAGTTTTCGGAAATAATCTATTCCTTCATAGGGCACCTTAGAGTCTGTGCGCTATGGTATCTATTATAAGGTATGACTCTAACTGTCTAGCTATTTGCCAACACGTCTGGTAATTTTAAAGTGCTCAAGAGTATCCCTTCTGTAATTCATCTAATAATGACTTAATTTCTATTTTCTGATCCAGTTTGCTTAATCTCGCAATGGGGATGCTTAATTTTAATGCAAAACAAATATGTACTTCAGGGTAAGTAGCTCCCGGACGGCCCCCATTGTTACGACTTAATCTCCCCGTAACAATAGGCGGCAACAAAATAACTCCATTTTTTTCTTTGGTTAGCTTTATTTTATTATCAATCATTTAGCTTCATTGGTATGGTTTAGTGAAATTAAATAACCGACAAGGCATGGTAAGGAAAATGAAACACTAATACACAAGAACGCCAATCTTAAGTTCAAATTCTCAAATTAACACAGAGTATGATAAAATAATTTCAATTAATAATCTACTCTTTTTAGAAAGGTCTAGGTAACGAAATAGTTATTTTATAAGTGCATGAATTTTACCAGACTATTGCAAAGGAGCGAAGACTTTGTATTAAAGTTTTAGTTAAGCTAGGAGCTTTGGGTTGAAAGACCCCGTACCGAGTCAAGCGCTAGGAGCTGACTGACTCACTCAACTACTTCATAGTCAGACTTCAGCTCAGCAGACAGACGTCACGCGGGCGTCAAATTTTTTTTTCTAGAACCACCCATTTGTCCACTACAGTGTGGTTACCACATTCGTATACCTAACCTAATAATAAGATAAATAATATGATAGTTATAATAATATGGGGATAGATAATAATAACATACAATATAATACAATGAGAGTACTTTTGATTCATACTGTACCCGTAATAATATAGATATGTCGCAACCTGCTTTATCTAGCTATAATAAAGATGGTTCGCGATATATTATTACAGGAACTTATTTTAAACCAGGCCTTTTATTTTTGTATATAATGGAGTGAAGTAGGGGCGCGTAACAGTGGTGGTGTGATGTGATGGTGATGGTTTGATGGTCTGTAGATGGTTTTGGTGGGGGTGCATGGTGAATGGTGGTAGATGGTGGATGGTTAGGGTGCGGTGTATGGTGGTGATTGTGATGGTTGTGGTGTGATGGTGTTGTGGTAGATGGTGGTGGTGGTGAATTGTAGTGGGGTGATGATTGTGATGATGGTGATGATGGTGGCGTGATGGTGTATGATGGTGGTGGAGGTGGTGTGATATGGTGGTGGTGAGGATTGTGGTGGTGGTGGTGTGTGATGTGTGATGGGGTGAGTGTGGTGGATTGATGGTGAATGATAGTGTGGTGGTGGCGTGGGTGATGGAGGTGGTGATGCCTGTGATGTATTTGATGGTGATGGTGTGTGGTAGTTTGTGATGTGGTGGTGGTTGAATGGTGGAGTTGGGGATGGTGGGTGTTGGTGGTGGTGGGTGGTGGTGGATGGTGGGTGGTTTTGATGGGTGGTGGTGGGGGTGGTGATGGTGGTGATGGTGAGGTGGTGTAATGGTGGTGAAGGTGGTGGGTGGTGAGATGGTGGTGATTGTGGTGATTGTGGTGGTAGTGTGATGGTATTGATGTGGTTTTGGTTGGTGGTTTGTGGTGGTGTTGGTTTGTGGTGATGGTGGTGGTGGTGGTTGGTTGTGGTGATGGTGGTGATATGGATGGTGGTGGAGGTGGTTGGGGATGGGGTGGTGGTGGAGGTGGTGTGATGGTCATGGTGGTGGTGGAGGTGATGAGGTGAGAGGTGGGGTGATGTGTGGAGATGTTGAGGTAGTGATGGTGGTGTGGTGGAAGTGTGGTGATGGCTACTGTGGTGGAGTGGTGGTGGTGGTGGTGGTGGTGGTAGTGATGGTAATTGATGGTGGGTGATTGGAAGAGTAATTGTGATGGTGTTGTGGTGACGGAGTGATGTTGGTGATGGTTGTGGTGGTGTTGTGGGGTGATGGAGGTGATGTGGTGGTGGTGATGGTGTGGTGTGGTTTGGTGTGGTGGTAAGTGTGTGAATGGTGTTGATGGTGATGGGTGGTGGTAGTGGTGATTGGAGATGGTGTGGTATGTGATGGTGATGGCGTGGTGGTGGTGATGTGATAGTGGTAATGGTGTTGGTGTTGGTGATGGTGGTGGTGACGGTGCTATGATTGGTGGAGGTAGGATGGGTGATGGCGAAGGGGAGTGTGATGGTGGGTATGGTGGTGGTGATGGTGATGGTGGTGGTGGTGTTTGTGGATGTGATGGTTCCTGATGGTGCTGATGGTGAGATGGTGGTGATGGTGGTTCTATGTGATGGTGACTGGTGGTGATGGTGGTGGTGGTGATGGTGGTGGTGGATGAATGGTGATGGTGGTGCTGGGTGAATGGTGGTGACGGTGATAATGATGTGGTGATGGTGAGAATATGGAGGTGGTGGTGGTAGGCGGCGGTATAGTGGTGGTGGTGATGGTGGTGTGATGGTGGTGGTGATGGTTGTGGTGGGTGGGTGGTGATGGTGAAATGGTGATGATGGTGGTGGTGGATTGAGTGGTGTTGGTGGTGGTAGGTGAGATAGTGAGGTGGTGGTTATGATGGTGGTGATGGTGGTGGTGTGGGTTGTGGTTGGTGGTGGCGTGGTGGTCATGGGTGTAATGGTTGTGGTGGTGATTAGTGTGGAGTGTGCGATGGTGGTGATTGATGGTTTGTGGTGCTATGTGGAGAGGGTGGGTAAATGGGTTGTGGTGGTGGCGTTGGTGTGGTGGTGATGGTGATGTGGTGGTAGGTGTGATGCTGATGTTGGTGGTAGAGATGTGGTGATGTGGTGTAAGTGCGGTGATGGTTATAGGTGGGATGGTAGAGATAGTGGTGGTTGTGATAGGTGGTGAATGGCGATGGTGAGTGGTGGATGGTGAGGTGGTGGTGATAGTGATGATTGTGGTGGTGGTGATGTGCGGTTGATGGTAGGTGGTGGTGAAGTGATGATAGTGGTGGTGTGATGTTGGTGGTGATGGTGAAGTGGTGATGGTGGTGATAAAGGTGTGATGTGGGTGGTGGTGGAGATGGTGGTGATGGGATGATGCGGAGATGAGGTGGTGATGCTTGTGATGGTTTTGATGGTTTGTGATGGTGGCTGGCGTATTTAGGTGGTTGATGGTGCGGTGTCGTGTTTCATAGTGGGAATGGTGGTGGTGGGAATCGTGAGTTGGTGTGGTGGTCGGGTTGTGGTTGGTGTGATGATAGTGGTTGTTGGGGTGATGGTCGAGTTGATGGTGGTGGTGGTGTGTGTGGGTGATGTGGTGATGGTGGTGGTCGTAATGGTGGTCGGTGGTGATGGTCGTGGTGGTGATGGTCGTGATATGGGTGTGGATGGTGGCGTGGTGTTGGTGGTGATGGTGGGTGATTGTGGTGGTGTTGAGTGGTGATGGTATTGTATGGGTGGTGGTGGTGGATGGATGCTGTGGTGTGGCTTTGTGGTGATGGTGGTGATGGTGTGATGGTGTGGTGGTGATAGTGGTGTTGGAGATGTGGTGGTGAGGTGAGGATGATTGTGGTGGTGGGGGGTGGTGGTGGTGTATGGTATTGATGGTGGGTGGATGGTATAGAGTGGTGGTGAGTGGTGGTCGTGTGACGGTGGTGATGTGGTGATTAGTTTTGTGGTGGAGGTGGATGTGGTGTGAGTGGTGTTGTGGTGTGAGTGGGGGTGTGGTGGGGAGGTGATGGGATGATGGTGATGTGATATGTGGTGTAGGTGATGGTGGGGGTTATACGGTGGTGTGGTGGGAAATGGGTGGTGACTGTGATATAGTGGGTGGTGGTGGTAGTGGTGACGTGGTGGTGGTGGTGATGGGGATGGTAAGTGAGTGCGAAGGTGATGAAGGTGATGGCGGTGTGCTGAGATGGCGCAAAGGTGTGATGGTGGTGGTGGTGGTGATGGAGTGATGGTGGTGGTGGTGGTGATGGATGGATGATGGGGGGGTGGTGGTGGTGATGGCTGTGATGGTGGGTGATGGTTTCGTGTGGTGATGGTGATGGTGTGATGGTGATGCGTATGTGGAATGGTGTTGATGGTGGTTTTGGTGATGGCGGTGGTGATGATGATAGTGATGATTGAGGTGGTGATGGTGGTGGTGGTGGTGGAGTGTGGATGCGGTGGTGGTGGTGAATGGTGGGTGGTGGTGATGTAGTGGTGGTGGTGATGGTATCTTGATGGTGGTGGTGGTGGTTGTGGTGATGGTGGTGGTGGTGGAAGATGGGGTGGTGATGGTGGTGGTGGTGGTGAATGTTATTGAGGTGGGGGGGGGGGGGGGGGGTGGAGGGGGTGGTGGTGGTGATGGTGGTGGTAGTGGTGATGTGTGGTGTATTAGATGGGGTGGGGTGGAGGTGGTGGTTAGGGGTGATGGTGATGGTTTGGTGGTGATGGTGGGATGGTGGTGAAGTGATGATTAGTGTGGTGGTGATGGTGAGGTGATGGAGGGTTGGTGATAGTGATGATAGTGGTGGTGGTGATGGTGGTGATGGTGGTGGTGAATTGGCGGTGGTGGTGATGGTGAAGTGGTGATGGTGGTGTAGGTGGTGGAGTGGTGGTGATGAGGTGTGGTGAGTGAAGGTGGTGGTGATGGTGGTGATGGTGGTGGTTTGATGGTGGTGAATGGGGTCTGTGGTGGTAGGTAATATGATGGTGGTGGGTGATGGTTTGTGATGGTGGTGGTGGTGGTGAATGGTATTGAAGGTGGTGGGTGCGAGTGTTGTGTTTGGGTGTGGTTTGTGCTGGTGGTGATGTGGGGTTGGGGTGATGATGGTGTGGTGGTGATGGTATTGATGGTGATGGTGGTGGTGTGCTGGTGGTGCTGATGGTGCGTGGTGGTGATGGTAATGAAGGAGTGGTGGTGGTTGGCGGTGGTGATGGTGGTGGTGATGGTGGTGGTGGTGTTGGTGCGGTGGGTGAAAGTATTTGATGGTGGTGGTGATGGTGGTGGTGTGCGCTTGTGGTGGTGATAGGTGGTGGTGGTTGTTTGATGGTATTGATGGTGGTGGTGGTTGTGCTGGTGGTGATGGTGGTGGTGGTGATGTTTGAGGTGGTGATGGGTGGTGGTGGTGGTGATGGTATTGATCGGTGGTGGTGATTGGTGATGGTGTCTGGTGGTGGTGGTGGTGGTGGTGGTGGTTGGTGATGGTGGCGGTGGTCTGGTGGTGGTGATGGTGGAGGTGAAGGTGGTGGTTCTGGTGGTGAGAGTTGATGGTGGATGGTGATGGTGAAGTGGTGATGAATGGTGGTGGTGATGGTGATGATTGTGGTGGTGTTTGGGGGGCGGGTGGGGGTGGTGGGGGGTTTGTTTGGAATTGTGGGGGTTTGGGGGTTTGGGGGTGAGGGTATTGATGGGGTTTGGTGATGGTGGTGATGTTGTGATGTTTTGAGGGTTTGTGAGGGTTTGGTGGTGTTGGTGGTGATGGTGGTGGTGGTGTTCATAGGGGGTGGTGGGGATAGTGGTGGTGGTGGGGTCTTTGGTGGTTTTTTGGTGGTGATGATGTTTGTGGTGGTGGTGGTTTTGGGTCGTGATGGTGGGGTGGGGGTGTTGGGGGTGGTGTTGGGGTGTGGTGGTGGTGGTGTTGATAGTGGTGGTGGGGATAGGGGGTGGTGGGGGTGGTCGTGGTGGTTTGGTGGTGAGGATGTAGTGGTGGTGGGGGTGTGGTCGTGTGGGGGTGGTGGTGGTGTTGGTGGTGATGGTGGGATGGGGTGGTAAATGGTGGGGTGGTGATGGTCGTGGTGGTGATGGTCGTGATGAGGGTGGTGATGGTGGTGGTGTTGGTGGTGTGGTGGTGTTTTGGGTGGGGTGGGGGTTGATGGTTTTGATGGTGGTGGGGGTGGTGGATTGGTGGGGGGGTTTGTGGTGTGGTGGTGATGAGGGGGGTGGTGGTGGTGATAGTGGTGGGGGAGATGGTGGTGGTTGAGGGGTGTTGGTGGTGGTTGTGGTGGTGGGGGGAGGTGAGGGTGGTGATTGTGGTGGTGGTGGTGGTGATGGTGATGATGGTGGTGGTGGTGATGGTGAAGGTGTGATGGTGGTGGTGGTGGTGGTGTTGGTGGTGGTGGTGATGATGGTGGAGGGTGGTGGTGATGATGGTGGTGATGGTGGTGGTGGTGGTTGTGGTGGTGGTGGTGGTGGTGGTGGTGGTGGTAATGGTGGTAATGGTGGTGGTGGTGATGGTGGTGGTGGCGATGGTGGTGATTGTGGTGGTGATGGTATTGATGGTGGTGGTGCTTGTGGTGATGGATGTATTGGTTGTGGTGGTGGTGTTGGTGATGGTGGTGATGGTGATGGGGTGGTAGGTGTGATGGTGATTGGTGGTGGTAGAGATGGTGGTGATGGTGGTGGTAGTGGTGATGGTTATGGTGGTGGTAGAGATAGTGGTGGTTGTGATGGTGGTGATGTGATGGTGGTGGTGATGGTGGTGGTGGTGATGGGGGGGTGATGGTGGTGGTGGTGATAGTGATGATAGTGGTGGTGGTGATGGTGGTGGTGAGGTGAAGGTGGTGATGGGTGGTGGTGAAGGTGGTGATGATGGTGGTGGTGGTGATGGTGGTGATGGTGTTGGCGGTGATGGTGATGGTGGGATGGAGGTGGTGATGCTTGTGATGGTTTTGATGGTTGTGATGGTGGTGGTGTTGGTGGTGATGGTGGTGGTGGTGTTGATATGGTGGTGGGGATTAGTGGTGGTGGTGGTGGTCGTGGTGGTGTTGGTGGTGAGGATGATAGTGGTGGTGGTGGTGATGGTCGTGATAGTGGTGGTGGTGGTGTTGGTGGTGATGGTGGTGATGGTGGTGGTAATGGTGGTGGTGGTGATGGACGTGGTTGTGATGGTCGTGATGATGGTGGTGATGGTGGTGGTGTTGGTGGTGATGGTGGTGATTGTGGTGGTGGTGGTGGTGATGGTATTGATGGTGGTGGTGGTGGTGGATCTGGTGGTGGTGGTTGTGGTGATGGTGGTGATGGTGGTGGTGGTGGTGGTGATAGTAGTGGTGGAGATGGTGGTGGTTGAGGTGGTGATGGTGGTGGTGGTGGTGGTGGTGGAGGTGATGGTGGTGATTTTGGTGGTGGTGGTGGTGGTGGTGGTGATGGTATTGATGGTGGTGATGGTATTGATGGTGGTGGTGATGGTGGTCGTGGTGACTGTGGTGATGGTGGTGATGGTTGTGATGGTGATGGATGTGGTGGTGGGTGGTGGTTGTGGTGGTGTGGTGGTGGTGGTGGTGGTTGGTGGTGGAGGTGATGGTGATGATGGTGATTGGTGATGGTGGTGATGGTGGTGGTTAGTGATGGTGGTGGTGGTGGAGATGGTGGTGACGGTGATAGTGGTGATGGTGGTGGTGGTGGTGGTGGTGACGGTGGTGGTGGTGGTGATGGTGATGGTTAGTGGTGAGGTGATGAAGGTGATGGCGGTGGTGCTGGAGATGGCAAAGGTGTGATGGTGGTGGTGGTGGTGGTGATGGAGGTGTGGTGGTGGTGGTGGTGTATGGTGATGGGGGTGGTGGTGGTGGTGATGGTTGTGATGGTGGTGATGGTTTCGGTGGTGATGGTGATGGTGATGGTGATGGTGGTGATGGTGGTGGTGGTGATGGTGGTGGTGATGATGATAGTGATGATGATGGTGGTGATGGTGATGATGGTGGTGGTGGTGGTGGTGGTGATGGTGGTGGTGGTGATGATTGGGTGGTGGTGGTGGTGATGATGGTGATGATGTGGTGGTGGTGGGGTGATGATGGTGATGGTGGTGGTGGTGGTGGTGATGGTTATTGATTGTGGTGGTGGTGGTTGTGGTGATGGTGGTGGTGGTGTTGATGGTGGTGGTGATGGTGGTGGTGATGGTATTGATGGTGGTGTTGGTGGTGGTGGTGATGGTGGTGGTAGTGGTGATGGTGGTGGTATAGATGGTGGTGGTGGTGGTGGTGATGGTGGTGGTAGGGGTGATGGTGATGGTGATGGTGGTGATGGTTTTCGTGGTGGTGGTGATGTTGGTGATGGTGGTGATAGTGATGATAGTGGTGATGGTGATGGTGGTGGTGATAATGTGATAGTGGTGGTGGTGATCGTGGTGATGGTGGTGATGGTGGTGGTGATGGCGGGGTGGGGTGATGGTGAAGGTGGTGATAGTGAAGGTGGTGATGGTGGTGGTGAAGGTGGTGATGGTAGAGGTGGTGGTGATGATGGTGGTGGTGGTGATGGTGGAGGTGATGGTGGTGATGGTGGTGGTGATGGTGGTGATGATGGTGTGGTGGTGGTAGTGGTGATGGTGATGGTGGTGGTGATGGTTGTGAAGGTGGTGGTGGTGGTGATGGTATTGAAGGTGGTGGTGGTGGTTGTGCTGGTGGTGATGGTGGTGGTGGTGATGATGGTGGTGGGGGTGGTGGTGATGGTATTGATGGTGATGGTGGTATTTCGGG
>NW_026507138.1:0-37782 GCF_026875155.1 Cherax quadricarinatus | reverse complement strand
TTTTGAAGTGAGGGTGTTTAGATAGCAAAAAAAAATTTTTATGGTCAAACACTGTTTTTGTTGAAAAATTTTAGAGAATGGCATTCCACTTCCACACCCGGTCAAAAACTGTATGAGTTATTGGTGCAAATTTTGATTGTTGAGTCTCTCTCTCTCACACACACACACACCAACACACATACAATTCATACCACACACACAAAAACCCAACACACACACACACACACAAAACCACACACCACACACACCCCACACACACAAACACACACACAAAAACACACACACACACACACAAACACACACACACACACATTAATGCTCTCAACTCATTAAGCAAAAAATTGTGGCATGCTTGTGTCAGAAGCCAGACACAGGTATGGTAGGATTGTGGACAGTGGAGTCGGGAAGTGCACATGCTGTGGATCCCATCTCACATTGGTCTTCAGATGCATAATAGAACTGATAAATTGGCTTAAGCTGTATGCTTTCAAAGAGGGAGAGATTACAATCTTGGCTTGTCAGGTAGTAGGTTTGAGAACAATAATACGAAAAGAATTTCCCAGCTGAATTTTAATGGACTTAAGGCTCAGGGAGATTGACACCAGTGAGTCCATCTATTCATTCTATTCATGCAGGAGGAGCACATTCAAATTCAAATTCAAATTCAAAGTTTATTCTCTAAAAGGATTACAATGCTGAGTTTACAGAATTTGGTTATTGTGTGGTTTACATGTAGTAAAATTGTGATTACGAGTGTACCACTAGAACGCTTAGCATGGCTAGGCATTTCGGGCAGACTTAGTTTTATTCTTAATTTTAAAATATTACAAATTATGAGGTAAGTTGGTATTTTGGCTAAGTGACTAAATACTAGTTTGTGGTTTAGAAATGTGAATGCTTTTGTTTTGGTACAGTACATAGTTTCAGTATTGGAGTATACACAGTCTATGGTGCATCCAACAATAAAGCAGACTCTTGGATGTCACTACCGCCCGGCTCCGGCTGGGTTACAAGTATCTTTGGCAGATTAAATCACCACCACCACACTGTTCGTGTTGTATTTATCTTCAGGTTTAACAAAACTCACGATTTTAAAGTATAAACAACAATATTTATATTTTTTCAGATTGTATGTTAATAACAGCAGTGAGACGTCGCTACCTAACAGCATCAACAGCACTACAGAAGAGCTCCTGAAAGTAACTGCCCAGCCCCAAAACAGCTCTACTTTCCCTTATACTCATGCTGGGAACCTTCATTGTCGCTATTAAGCTTAAAGACTTCCGCAACTCCAAATTCTTAAAGAGAGGCGTGAGTTGTAGTTAATTTCTATTCCTTTCTGTTTATTTTCAACGCATAAAATTGTTAATGTATATTTACTAAGCCCGTTAATAGCCGTAATCAAATTTATCCCCATCCGTCAATATTCTTGTTGGGGCAGATACGTCGATCTCTGGGAGACTTTGGTGTTCCTATAGCCATTTTCCTCTGGTGCTGCTGGACTACTCATTAAGAAACGTTACACCGATAAGTTGACAGTGCCCGAGGAATTCAACCATCCAACCTGAAGTCCGTGGCTGGTTGATCAACCCAATGGGCCAGGAGAGTCCCCTGCCGGTCTGGACGATGTTCGCCGCCGCTCCAGCTTCCATGCTCTTGTTCTTCCTCGTCTTTCTTGAAGATAATATTTGTCAGTAAGTTATGGTGTGTTTTAAAAGTGTATAAACGTGTAAAAGGTCGGAATATTTGATATGTGATAATTTGAATATATGATAAATTTAGATACAGATATATACTGGGATTAATTTCATACAGAGAGAATTTTTTGTGAACATCAATGGTTGTCCAGTAATTATTATTATAATCAAGGGGAAGCGCTAAACCCGGAGGATATACAGCCCCTGGGGGGGTGTGGAAGGCATTCAGGCTTAATTCGGGGAATGGAGCACAGATCCAATTCCCTAAATTAAGGAACCTTCCTTGAGGGGGGTTGTCCAGTAAAAAAACAGAAAATTTGCCCTTCACCGAAGTTGACAATGATAATTGTTTATTCCAGAACTGTACAGTTTAATAATTTCTCTCTCTCTCTCTCTCTTCTTTTTTAGTTTGATTCCTGAGCAAGCCAGGCGCAAGATGGTCAAAGGTACAGGTTTCCATTGGGATCTTTTTCTTCTTGTTTCATTAACTTGATTTTGGACTCTTGGGAGCTCCCTTCATGGGACCAGCTTGTGTCAGGACTGTGTCCACACTGCAGCTCTGACCATCACACACCTGCTTCCTACCCCGGAGAATCTCCAAAAATTCAAGGTGTCAGAGGTATGTGAAGGTTGTTGGTGTGTAATTGTGAAGGTGTTGGTGTGTAATTGTGAAGGTGTTGGTGTGAATTGTGAAGGTTCTGGGTGTAATTGTGAAGGTGTCGGTGTGTAATTGTGAAGGTGTTGGTGTGTAATTGTGAAGGTTGTCTGGTGTGGGAATTGTGAAGGTGTCTGGTGTGTAATTGTGAAGGTGTCTGGTGTATAATTGTGAAGGTGTCTGGTGTGTATTGTGAAGGTGTCTGGTGTGTAATTGTGAAGGTGTCCTGGTGTGTAATTGTGAAGGTGTTGGTGTGTAATTGTGAAGGTGTTGGTGTGTAATTGTGAAGGTGTTGGTGTGTAATTGTGAAGGTGTCTGGTGTGTAATTGTGAATGTGTTGGTGTGTAATTGTGAAGGTGTCTGTGTTAATTGTGAAGGTGTCTGGTGTATAATTGTTGAAGGTGTCTCAAATAAATCAGATTTTAAAATTGTGCATAATTTGGATAACTAATAATTATTCATTTGCCTAAAGTCAGTTTTAATCAGTCATTTTTTCGTGATAATATTAATATTAAAAGGGCAATACATTTTAAGGAATATTAGAAAAGTACTCGGGCATGTTTCTGTAATAATTTTTATCTGCCACCCCCCCCCATTTTTTTTTTCACAGAGCAGCGACCTAAGCAGTTTTGTGGTGTCAATTTTAATAGGCCTATTGTCTGCTATCAAAATTTTGAACTGATACCAAAATCAGTTTTATTGGGTGTCTTCCTGTACATTTGGGTGTGGCTTCCACTGCTGGTATTCACCTCATTACAAGAACGATACTACTGCTGAAGCCAGTCAAGTACCATCCTGATACCCCCTTCGTTAGAAAGGTATTATACAATTCAGAATATCTATGTGGTATTCAGTATTACCAGGTTGCTAAAGACACATACGCAATAGTTAGGTATCTTTATTCCGGAACGTTTCGCCTACACAGTATGTTTCAGTCGAGTACAGAACTGTTTCAGATTTCTCCAGGCTAAGGAACTGACCACCTCAGAACTACGCCTTTACTAGTGATGGACTGATTTACATCTTCACATACTGCTTCTGCTAACTCCTTTGAAGATGCCTACTCTGTAGGCCTAAGGTTTCGGAATAAAGATACCTAACTCCCTCTCAAGAATAAGATAATTGTTCAATATTTAGGAAAACAGGGAACTAATTACTTCTTACTTGTTGTGTCGATAAACCCACTGGATGGCTAAACATTTGCAATAAACCCACATGTTGCACGTGTGTAATTCTTTATCGTGATGTTATTTACATAAATATCTGTGTAAACTCCCGATTTATTCTTTACAGGTCGACACAGGAAAGATGCACATATTTACCATAGTGCAGTTACTGATGCTCGGCTTATTATGGGCAGTAACTCTGTCTCCAGCCTCCATCGCTCTACCCTTCGTTCATCCTTCTCATTCCTCTGAGGCCTATATTCTACCCCGTGTTTTCAGCAAAACAGAACTCAGTGCAGTAAGTTATCTTTCCATTTGCGTCTGATTTTATTTCTTTCTCGAAAGAATATTTCTTGATGCGACAAATCACGAAAGCCCTGGAATTTCACTATTTTTTTTCACTGGATAGTTTGTATGTCGTGATTTCACCTGTTTACTGTTATCTTATTGCATCTCTCAGTCTATTAGTTACTAATCTTTCCTGATATCTTCTGCAATTCTCTAAAGCTTGATGGCACAGAATCAAACAGTGAGGGCGAGGATGAACCTGATTTCTACGAGGCTTCTCATGGACTTCCAGCCAACATCGACAACTGACCATCGCTGAAGTACAACAGACACGAAGTCGCCCCATCGCAGGAAGCATCGTTGAGAATCTTGGGCAAATCCCAAGACAGCAATGTGTGATTTACTCCCTTTTAGGGCTCTGCTTTAGGTGACGACCCACAATAACTAGACTCACGAAATCGTAATGACACGATTGCAAACAAACCATACCACGGATGTGGCTTGAACCCGCGGTTCAAAACTCCAGACCGTCGCATTAGCGACGGTCTGGAGTTTTGAGACTCTCTAACCACGGGTTCAAACCCCGTATATTTCTGCTGCCCCAATCACCCCCCTTTTATGTTACATAACTTACCTCCTAAAGAATATATTAGCGAGCGAAAATCAATTGACAGCTCAACGAATTTATATTACATGGTAGGAAAGTAATGGAAATTTTTACGCTTAATTGTAGCAAGTCTGATAAGATTAGCGAGGTGTCTCACGATGGCGGCTTGACCCCTTTATCCTTGGAGGGGGCTCAGCCCCCTCAAAGCCCCCCAAATGAAAATAGCCATATTAGTAACACCGCTTCAAAACAAGTCCCTTAGCCCCTTTACAATCAGCCCCCAGAACTATCCCTTCCTATGGAAATTCTTGCGCCGCTCTTGGTATATTGTATATACCAAATTGACCATATATTACAGTTGTTGCATTATGCACATAGCCAGTTTATGTGAATCAGTATATATACGTTTTATAGGGCTTTTGTAAAAAAAATTATTTCAATTTATTCTGTCTTGATAATGTTAAAATTATAAATAAAAAAGTTATTTCGAGATTTTTTCTTTGTCTTTTTTGTGGGTTGACCACAGAATTAATGTCCACTATTTGCTGGTCAACAGCCTGGTTGATCAGATCCTGATGCACCATGAGGCCTGGTCACAGACCGGGCCGAGGGGGCGTTGTCCCCTGGAACTCGAGGTATCTACAGGTATTTCCCACCTTTGTAGATGAATGGTTCAGGGAACCGATACGTTGATAAATTAGGCACATGTGCAACTCTTGGGTATCTTTATTGAGGAAACGTTTCGCCACACAGTGGCTTCATCAGTCCATACATAGGAGAAACTTGAAGAAAGGAGGAGAATGAGGTAATCATTGGAGTAATAATTGAGTCGATGTGTTCAGTCCATCAATCTTGATGGACTGACCACATCGACTCAGGTTGGGGACTGATTACCTCATTCTCCTCCTGTTCTTCAGTTTCTCCTACGTATGGACTGATGAAGCGAAACGTTTTCTACAAGAGTTGCACATCGTGTCTAATTTATCAATTCCCACCTTCAGGACTCACGGACCGGCAAACTAAATTGACTATATCTTTCCTAAATTATATCTCGGTTATGTATCACATACCTGGAACATCTTGTCTTTTTTTATTCTCCAATCACTAAATGTCACTGGAAGCTAAATCCCTAACTTTTTAATTGTTTCTGCATCTCTGCTGCCGACCCTTCATAGACGACTCTCCCTAAACACCCCTCCTCTGCCTTAATTAAAACTCCAGTTTGTGATATCCGCTACTGGATATTCAGCTGTGATATCCGCTACTGGATTATCCAGTTGTGATATCCGCTACTGGTATTCCAGTTGTGATATCCGCTACTGGATTTTCCAGTTGTGATATCCGCTACTGGATTTTCCAGTTGTGATATCCGCTACTGGAATTTCTAGTTGTGATATCCGCTACTGGATATTCCAGTTGTGATATCCGCTACTGGATTTTCAGTTGTGATATCCGCTACTGGATATTCCAGTTGTGATATCCGCTACTGGATATTTCCAGTTGTGATATCCGCTACTGGATTTTCCAGTTGTGATATCCGCTACTGGATTTTCCAGTTGTGATATCCGCTACTGGAATTCTAGTTGTGATATCCGCTACTGGATATTCCAGTTGTGATATCCGCTACTGGAATTCTCTAGTTGTGATTCCGCTACTGGATATTCCAGTTGTGATATCCGCTACTGGATATTCCAGTTGTTATATCCGCTACTGGATTTTCCAGTTGTGATATCCGCTACTGGAATTCTAGTTGTGATATCCGCTACTGGAATATTCTAGTTGTGATATCCGCTACTGGTCTTTTCTAGGTTGTGATAACCGCTACTGGATATTCCAGTGTGATATCCGCTACTGGATTTTCCAGTTGTGATATCCGCTACTGGATATTCAGTTGTGATATCCGCTACTGGATATTCCAGTTGTGATATCCGCTACTGGATATTCCAGTGTGATATCCGCTACTGGATATTCCAGTGTGATATCCGCTACTGGATATTCCAGCTGTGATATCCGCTACGCAGATTCCAGGTCTTCCAGCCTCTCCTTACTGCACCTTCCCATGTTTCCAATGTTTGCAGTTCTTCAAGCCATCTATGTTCAACATGGTCAGCAGAAATACCAAGTGTAATTACAGTGTTAGTAAGACACATAGCAACGGTTAGGTATCCTTATTTTGAAACGTTTCGCCTACACAGTAGGCTTCTTTCAAGTACAGTAAAAGTTGATAGAAGCAGAAATTTACTGAAAAACGATGTAATCAGTCCATCACCTAAAGTTTGAGTGGTCAGTCCCTTCAGTTGGAGAAAGATTGTTCATAGTAGAACAATATGGAGTGAAGTGACAGGATGGAGCCTTATATAGCGCCATATGTTCATACTATGAACATGCTCTTACTCCGATTCTGAGGGGACTGACCACCTTAAAACATTTAGGGTGATGGACTGATACATCGTCTTCAAGTATTTCTGCTTCATATCAACTTTCTGTTACTTGACTATGAAAGCCTACTGTGTAGGCAAACGTTCATAAAAGATACCTAACCGTTGCTATGGTCTTACCTAACAACTCTCGGTATTTTTATACCATTTTTAATGTAATAAAGTTGAGAACTACCGACCATATGTAAAGTAAAAGGACAACAAGTCAAAAATGTACATTATTGTGGCACGTTCGCTCTCCAGGACTCTTACTGAGAGCGAATCGTAATGGTTGATAAAGTCCTGAGAAGCCGAAAACGTTGCACAAAAAATGCACATTAGATTGCACTTGTGATCCTTTTACTTTACACAAGTCCAACTATAACAATTTCCACTTGTGTTAAATTATCTCCCACAACTACTGTCCAAGACCCACTGGAAAATGTCCAGTTTCTTTCTCTTCTCTCTTTTTTTTTATAAATTTTATTTTAACACATGTTTGACAAGTTTAAGGATCCCTACTATTGAACTATTACAGGTTAAGATCCTCACTTATTGGCAACTAGACTGTTTCTACATCATCTCTCTTCTCTCTCTTCTTCTTTCTCCAGCTTTCATTTGATCTTAACAATCTTAAATTTTGACGTTTGTAATATTTTTCCCAAACCCATTCCACAATACGATTTTTTAATTCACAAACTTGACAATTCACCCATTCCATAAGTTTCAAAAATAAAAACTAGTGTTCTGTTCCTACCCAAAGAACTTAATTTACTATCTAGAAGTTTGTAATTAGCTATTATCACATACCCATAAAGCTAGGACAAAATTACATACTATGGTATAATTATCTAAGTAAGCAGCCCCTGAATCCTATCCTACATAGCAAAAAAAGTAAATACAACCATAAAATCGTGTACCAGTTGTCGTTTCTGTGTCCTGAATGATCGTCAAAGCTCGATACGACGTATGTCTATTTGTCCGGAATGAACCTCGTGCGTTGGTGGGAGTAAACTGGCAGGCTTCTGAAGCGACGGATTCCAGACTCTCAGCAGTTCTGTATTGATCGTTATTCAGGGATTTTCTCCATTATATCAGGGTCTGGTTTAGGGGGAGATGTGATATCCGCTACTGGAATAAAGAGGGTATCCGCTGTCTGATATTCAGTTGTGATTACCGCTTCTGGATATTCCATTTTTTGATTTCGTATTGGATTTTCCGTTTGATATCCGCTGCTGGATATTCCGTGTGATACCCCCACTGGATTTTCCATTGTGATATCCGCTGCTGGATATTCCAGTTCGTGATATCCGCTGCTGGATATTCCAGTTGTGATACCGCTACTGGATATTCCAGTTGTGATTATCCGCTACTGGATATTCCAGTTGTGATATCCCTTGGTTATTCCAGTTGTGATATCCGCTGCTGGATATTCCAGTTGTGATATCCGCTACTGGATATTCCAGTTGTGATATCCCTACTGGATATTCCAGTTGTGATATCCGCTACTGGATATTCCAGTTGTGATATCCGCTACTGGATATTCCAGTTGTGATATCCGCTACTGGATATTCCAGTTGTGATATCCGCTACTGGATATTTCCAGTTGTGATATCCCAACTGGATATTCCAGTTGTGATATCCGCTATGTATTCCTTTTGAAATTTCCCTTTGGTATTCCAGTTTTACCCCTGGAAATTCCTTTTGAATCCGCTACTGGATATTCCAGTTGTGATACCGTACTGGATTTTCCTTTGTGATATCCGCTACTTGTATCAGAGACAGTTTAGAGTGGGAAGATGTCCCCCACCTACTTTGACTTGCCATAAGTGTTAAGTTGTTTTACCTTGTGGAAATAAGGTTACCTTGAAAACGGTCCAGTGATTAGGCCCGCCGTGGTTTTATGAGGCCAGTTGAATCCAAGTAGTGGCATAGGATAATGGAGGGCCTTAAAGGCTTGCGATGCCGACCTGTCTACGATTTTCAGATGTTGTAGTGGTTGCATTTGAAATGTGCCGAAAAATGCACCCTTGGTGGGTCGTGAAGTGGTCCAGTTGCAGTTCTTGAAAGAATTCTCACCCGTTGGAGCAGTTTTACCACGCCATAGAAGCCTAGAGATGAATTGGCCCACAGGTTAACAGCGTGGGTGACCTAGCATGCTAGTGCATTTTCTAGCAGAAGTAGGGAGGCACTTTAGCCCTGAAAATTTAGGTTTAAGGGAGAAAAAACGGTAAGGAGGCTTTGCACCTGAGAGCGACTGTTTTTATCATGGCCAACCTGCCAGTGTACTGATTATGCTAGCCTGTTGTAGTTGAGGAGGTTGACGGAAATATAAGTAGTTGAATTAATTTTGTATTATGTATAAATTTTGTCTTTGTATTGTAATAGATTTAAGGGTTAGGATTTAAAATTAGTTAATATCTTGACAAATTGACTAGTTCACAGAATATTTTTAAATTTGTGGGGAGAAAGGGTATTGATAGTAGTCCACTGGCTTGTGAGGTCTCTGGGGAGACCTGAATTTAAAACCAATTATATGGTCACAAGCACCTTGCCTTGCAAAAAACGTCTGTAACCCACTCCCACGTCTGAGGACCCTTTTGTTTCAATTGACGCCTCAGACCTAGGCTCAGTCGTACACGTGTGTTTGTGGAAGGGTGCTTGGACCACCATAAAAGCCCAAGGAAGAGCATGACAGGGAATACGAGCGAGCATCTGCTGGATTCAGAGCTCCGAGCAGGACCAATTTCGAGAGGAGCTGCTGCTGGGGGTGCAGGGCTCGGGAGAAGGCTGCGGAAAAAAGAAAGTCTCTGGAGGATACTGTTGGAAGCATTGGGCAGAGTACTGGCAAGGCGCATACACGAGCCTGTGTAGGTCCTTGGGACCTGTGGCAAAGTTCCTGAAGTGACCCTGTCCCCCTCTGAACTATAATGTAATTTAATTCATTTTTTGTCAAGTTGGGAAAAAAAAAAAAAAAAAATTGTGTTTTCCCTGTCCTCGCTGCTTAAGTGTTGCCATACCATTTATCTAAACACCAGATAATGTTCTGTTCCCAAATATATTATTGTAACAAGGACTTAATAATACACTGTGTTTATGAGTAAATAGTAATATTCACTGTCCCCTTATTTTCATCCAATTTATTTATATTTAGTTAAAGTAGTGAGATGGTGAGTATTTGTAGTGTGGCGGGTAGAGTATGAGAGGTGAAGGCTTATTCACCCATTTACCTCACATTACCTACCTACCTCCGCATACCTCACTCCTACCACCTCGCCAGTCCCCCTACCTCCTACACCCCCCCGCTTACCCCCCCATATTCCCATATATAAGTGTGGAATTGGGATAAGGAATTAAGGTATGGAGGGAGAGGCTGGCGCGGTGGTTAGAGGAGAGAAATGATTACGTAGGTAGGTAGGTAATGACAGGTCAGTGGTTACCACCACGACACTCTCATTAACTCTACAATACCACTAACAAATTCCTCGCCCCATGTCATCACTCATATATAACCCTACGAAAATTTATAATAAATATGAATAGAAGTAACAGGTACAGTGAATAATACTATTCTACTCAGAACAACAGTTTAATTATTACGTCCTTTGTAACCATAATAAATTAGGGAACAGAACATTATTGTGGTTTTAGATAAATGGGATGGTACACATAAGCATTGAGACAGGGCCCACAATCAACATGACCAAAATGACTATACATACAATAGTAGCACATGAGGACAGTTCACTACAGGAACTAAGCCACAGGTCCCCAGACCAACCCAGCACGAGAACTGCGCCAAGCCATACTCAGCCCAAAGCCTCCAACATTCTCCTCCAGAACTTACAGACAGCCATCTCCCCGACCCTGCCACCCCAGCAAGCAGCTCCGCTCGAAGTCTCTGCTCAGACTCTGCGCACCCAGCAGCAGCACCGCTCGAAGTCCACTGCTCAGGAGCTTCAGCAGACCCCAGCACCAGCTCCCTCGAAGTCTCTGCTCAGTAGCTCTGGCCCCAGAAGCAAGCGTCCCGCACGAATCTCGCTTGATCAAGTGCTCTTCCTTGGGCTTTTTATGGTGGTCCAAGCACCCTCCACAACCACGTGTACGACCTGACGCCAGGACTAATCGTCAAGAACAAAAGACCTCAGACCGAGGCGTGGCTACAGACGTTTTGGCCAAGGCAAGGTTTGACCATATAATTGTTTAAATTATAGTCCCTCCCCAGAGACCTTCACAAGCCCAGCTGGACTACATCACAAACGAGGACATGTCTCGATAATTTCCCTAACATGTTTTGTGGTATCCGATGACAATGTCTCGATATTCCCTACAATGTTTTTTGGGATTTCTATGACAATGTCTCGATATTCCTACAATGTTAGTGTGGTATTCCGAACATGTCTCGATATTTCCCAATGCTTGTGGTAATTCCAGGACATGTCTCGATAATTCAGACAAATGCTTGTGGTATTCACTCCGATGACATGTCAGATAGTATTCTACAATGCTGTGGTATATCCGAGGAACATGTCCGCGATATATCGCTCGTGACTTGAGTCCAGGACGGTCCTTATGGGTCCGGCTCTCTCTTGGTCACTGTCCCATTTGACCAGTCCCGGACAAAACCTTCCTGACCTGTACACATATCCCTCTTAAACTCCGTCTACTCTGCCTTTGAACACTTTCCATTCCTCATCAGAACACTTCCCCAAATATGCTCCTCTTTTCTGTTTATTTCTCTTCTGTCCCACCATTCTGAAAACAACCCATACCACCGGTTTGGGGCTAGAACCCACGATCAAGAGTCTCAAAACTCCAGACCGTCTGCGTTGCGGGAGATTTAGTCTGTAAAAACTTAGCATTTGTGTGCACACGTGGTGGCCCAAATGCTAACCTTCCAATGAGAAGAAATATACCTAGTTAGTAGTACCCCTTTATTTGTGTCTAGCTGGGTCCAGATGGAGTTTTGATGACTGACACAATCGCGGGTTCTAACCCGCGATGATCATTGTCCCAATTACCAAAAAAAAAAATTCGTGAGTCATTCCTGTACAACAACACTTTTTAGTGGGTGTTCGGAAATAGCTGAAGGTGGTACTAGAAGCCTAATATTCCAGAGTTTTGAAATTCCTTTTTGGTCGGTATTTTTTGCGAAAATTCACACACTCTGGCAGTTTGGGTTAGAATATATGTCTACGTTTAGTGTATATGTGCTGACGGACGAATCTCGAGGTATAAGCACCTTTTCAGTTTAACGTGAAACTGACATTTCCCCCTGTTTTTAACCTCCAAACAATGTTTTTGACCTGCGTAAAAATTTTGGAGATTTGGGAAGAATTGCAGGTACAATAATTAACCACCAACCGCAACTAACCTACCATCGCCGCATATTACCACCCCACGGCTCGCTACAACCACTATTGCCGCTACTGGCTACAACCACAATCGCGCCAGATACTACCACCATTCGCCGCTACATACAACCATCGCCGCAACTACCACCATCGCCGCAACAATAACAACCATCGCCGCTACTAACGCAACCATCGCAGCTACTACAACCCATGCGCCGCTTACTACCAACCATCGCCGCTACTAGACCACCATCGCCGCTACAACCCACCATTCGCCGCTACTACCCCAAACGCCGCTACAACCACCATCGTGCCGCTACTACCTACACCATCGTCGGTCCGCTACCCATATATATGGCCGCTACTACACTATGCCGCTACTAACCACCATCGGCCGCTACTGCCACCACCGCCGCTACCAACGCCACCACCGCCGCTACTTCTGCCACCAACCGCGCCGCCACTGCCACCATCGCGCTACTTGCCACCATCCGCCCGCTACGTAACCACCATCGCCGCTACTACCACCACGCCGCTACTTACCACCATCCGCCCGCAACTACCACCAACGCCGCTAACTACCCACCAACGCCACTACCATTTATCGCCGCTACTACCACCACCCAACCGCTACAACCACCATCGCCGCAGCTACCGACCATCGTCGCTGCACCCAGACAATCGCCGCCTACAACTACGTCCGCAACTCCCACTATCGCCGCTAACTACCACCATGATGGCCGTCTACTACCACCATGGCGCTACTTTACCACCATCGCCGCTACCAACCACCAATCGCGCCGCTACAACCACCATCGCCGCTACTATACCACCATCGCCGCTACTACCCACCATCCGCCGCTACTACCCCACCATGGCCGCTAACTACCACCATGGCCGCAACTACCACCATCGCCGTACTTTACCAACATCGCCTCTACTACCACCACCATCGCCGCTACTACCACCAATCGCCGCAACTAACCACCGATCGCCGCTACTACCACCATCGCCGCTACTACCACCATCGCCGCTACAAACCACCATTCGCCGCTACACCACCATCGCCTGCTGTCAACCTCCATCGTCTCTGCTACCACTATCGCCGCTAACCCAACTATCGCCGCTACTACCACAATCGCCCGCTACAACCAACCAACGCCGCATAACCGTACACCATCGCCACTGCTACCCCGACGCATCGCCCGCAACTACCATCATCGGCCGCTACTACCACCATGGCCGCCTACTACCACCAACGCCGCTACTACCACCATCGCCGCTACTACCACCATCGCCGCTACTACACCAACCAACGCAGCTACTAACCAACCATCGCCGCTACCTACCACCACACCAACCGCCCTACTACCCCTACCACATATCCGCTACTACCACCCATGGTGCGCAACTACCACCATGGCCGCTACACCCACCATCGTCGCTGCAACCACTTCAGCTCCCGCTACCACTATCGCTTGCCTAATACCTACCACCATCGATCGCCGTCTACTACCACCATTCGCCCTACTGACACCATCGCCACTACTACCGACCAACGCCACTACTACCACCATCGCCCGCTACTACACCTCGCCACTACTACCAACCATCCGCCGCTACTACGCACTTATCTGCTGCTACTACCCCCATCGGCCGCAACTAACCACCATCGCCCGCAACTAACCACCATCGCCGCTACAAACCACCATCGTCGCCACTACACCACCATATCGCCACTACTACCACCTCGCCACTACTACCACCATCGCCACTACTACCACCCAACCATCGCCCTACTTTACACTATCGCAGCTAACTACCACCAACGCCGCTACTACCACCATCGGCCGCTACGACCTAACATCGCCCGCTAACTCTACCACCATCGCCACTACTTCAACCACCATCGCCGCAAATACCACCATCGTCCGCACTACCACCATAGCCGCTACAACCCACCACCGCCGCACATACCACTAACCGCCGCTACTACCGACCAAGGCCGCTACTACCACCATGGCCGCTACTACCACAGGCCGCTACAACCTACACCCATGGCCGCTACCTACCACCAATGGCCGCATACTACCCACCATTGGGCCGCTACTACCTACCATGGCATGGCTCGCTTACTACCACCATGGCCGCTACTACCACCATGGCCGATACTTACCACACCATCGCCCTACAACCAACATCGCCGATACTACCGACCATCGGCCGCTGCATACGCCTTCCATCGTCGCTGCTACCACTTATCGAACGCCCGCAACCACTATCGCTGCTACTACCACCATGGCCGTACTCTAACTACCACCACGCCGCTACTACCACCAACCTCCGCTACTACCCACCATCGCCGCTTACAACCACCAACCGCCTGCTACTACCGAACTTATCGCCGCCTACAACCACCAAGGCCTCTACTACACACCATGTGCCGCTACTACCACCATCGCCGCTGCTACCTCCATCGTCGCTGCTTACCCACCAAACGCCGCTACCACTAACGCTGCTAATACCACCATCCGCCGCTACTTCTACCACCTCGCCGCTTACTACCAACGACCCACCGCTACTACACCAATCGCCGCTACTACCTCCATCGCCGCAACTGACCTTACCACTCGCCGATACTACCACCATCGCGCCGCTACTACCACCACCGCCGGAACTACCACCACACCGCTACTACCACCCATCCGCCGCAACTATACCACCACCGCCGCAACAACCACCGCCACCGCTAACTAACCACCAACGCCGCTAACTACCACCACCCCGCAACACCAACCATCGCCGCTACTTTACATACCATCCACCGCCGCAACTACCCAACCCCCCCGCTACAACCACACCATCGCCGCTACTACCACCACCTGCCGCAACTGACCACCCATCGCCGCTACAACCACCCCCGCCGCTACTACCACCACCACCGCTACTACCACCACAACCCGCTACCTACCACCACCCGCCGCTACTTAACCACCACCACAACCGCTAACTACCCTACCACCACCGCCGGTACTTCCACCACCGCCCCTACAGCACCAACCCATTTACACCCCATACTATCTGGCACTACCATCGCACCAGAACCATCACCTGTGCTACAACCACACGTAATCACCCACCCAATACTATCACCAACCCTCACACTCACCAATACAATAACGTACACCCACAGCTCCACCAAAATAACTTTACTCCACCCCTAACAACAACCATAATCAACTCTCCAATTACCAACACAACCTAAACATGGATGACTTTATTCCCATTTTAAAAAAAAACCGCCCCATAAAGCTAACTAGGGACGCCAAGCCCATAAAACCACTCTTCAAAATCGCTTTCTCTTCTAGCTGGAAATACTGAAGTGCTCTACCTGCTCCCCCTTCCGGCTGGCGGACAATACAGACCTGGAGAATGTAACCGAAGAACTTTCCATCACGGCACACATAAGTAACTATACTCAGCAGACCAAAATAACTGAGAACGTTTGAGAACCGTTAATCCCATGAACGCATGCGAGAAAGAACTAGAAAATAAACCTACTTGGAAAAACGTACCATGACTATACCCAAAGTTAGCTCACGAAACAAGCCTCCCAATGAAAGCAGAAAGACTCGGTCAGAGAAAGCAACCATCCCACCCCGATTGAATAGCATATGTGCCACGATTATCACTGAGAGACAACACAGTAAGTGACAGGCCCAAGACTGTTACATAGCCTCTCCAGCATAACGAAAGTGGTGATTTACAATAGACCCCTTGCTGTTCTTCAGAGAATGGTTCTGTACATGTCCTAAAGACAGTACTTGGATCAATGTGTAGTGGTTAGTAGGACAGATTTGTGGCCGTGCGTTCACCATTAGACAGCCTGATTAAAAATCAGACCCCTGATCCACCACGAGTACAGGCCACAGTAACGTGGCCACGGGGGGTTATTGGACCACCCGAAACCCCCTCCAGGTATACTCTCCAGGAAGCACCAGACTGCAGCCATCAGCAACACCTGTCAACATCCCACAACTAAACTATCACCGAAAACCCCCCCCACAACTAAAACCCCGTAAACCCACCACAACTTAAAACCACCGTAAACCACCACAAACTAAAACCACCGTACACCACCACAACTAAACCACCAACCATCTCCTACCACCCAGATTATGATTCTCTAGAGCACTAACCCGTAAACTCCCCTCTAATTCGATCCTCACCACCACCACTGGATTCAGACCTGGCCGGGGAGTGGGAGTGCGATAGCACCCTAACCCTTCTCCAGGTAAACTGCCAGTTAAACTAAAATCAACCCACCAATTACCTTAACACCTACCATCCAACCCTAACACTACTACCACCCCTCCTCACGTTACCTACCACCACAACTACTACTAACCACTACTATTACCACCACCACCACCACCCCCGCTACTACAACTACCAAAACCACCACACAACAAACAATTATCTACTTACCATAGGAAGACATTAAATAACCACAATCTTGTAACTAATACAAACTTCCTGAGAGAAAAGGAATTTCCCAAAGTTTGTTTTACCAGGAAGCGTGTCCGCATCCTCGTGTATATAATACTGGACTTCAGGCCACAAAACAGTTCAGAATTTTATGTCCCTCCAAAACAGTTCAAAAAACCCTTTCAGGGTCCACCATAACATATTCAGGAGATTTTAAGGTCCCTCCATAACAGTTAACTTCAAGGGCCACATACCAGTTTCAGATTTTAGGTCCTCCATCAAACAGTTCAAAACATTCAGGGGGGCCCACCATAAACAGGTTACAAGATTTCCAGGTCCCGCCAAAACAACGTTCAAACTTCAGGCCACCATACATTTCAACTCATGGCCACCTAAACAGATCCAAACTTCAGGGCCCACCATAACATTACAAACATTCAGGGCCACCATGAACCAAGTACAAAACTTCAGGCCACCATAAAACAGTACAAACTTCAGGGCCACACCATGACAGTACAAACTTTCCGGCCACCAACAAAAACACTTCAAAACTTATAGGGCCACCGATTACATTCAAGCTATCAGGGCCACCATAAACAGTTCAAGCTTTCAGGGCCACCATAACAGTTTATCGCAAGCCTTCAGCCACCAAAACAGTCCAGCTTCATGGCCACCATAAACTGTTTCAAGCTTTCAGGCCACCATAACAGTTCAAACATTCAGGGCCACCATACAAGTTTCAAACTACAGGGCCACTATAACAATCCACGCTTCAGGCCACCATAAGCCGGTAATTCAAGCCTTCAGGGCCACCATAAACAGTTAAAACCTGAATCGATGGGATATAGTCTAACTGAATGCCCTCAGACTCCAAATTCACCGTCTCCTCTGTATTGGACTTAAAAAACCACTGAACAGAACACAAGAATTCTAATTGTTTCCTTGGAAGAAAGCAAAAAAAAATTCATCACCGCTCAAAGCAAAAAGAAGAGACAAGCGGCCAGACACTACATACTAGATTAGATAAAATAAGATTACGATGGGATATATTAACCCAACTTCCCTATGGTTTAGCCACCCAGGATAAACCAAGAAAGTCCAGTGCGGGTCATCGAGGACTGTCCTAACTTAATATCCAATGTGGTCCTTAATCTATTCCCCCATGATCCCACCCACACCAGTGCGAACTAACACCCAGGTACCTATTTCTGCTAGGTTGGAACAGGACAACACGTGTCAGGAAACGTGTCCCGAAATGTTTCCACCGCCGGAAACGAACCCGGTGCCCTCCGAGTTGTGAAGCGGGAGCTTTAGCCACCATGCCCCACCGTGCGAGATGAAGCCAGCTGGAGTTGACGTTCGCCGGAGAGCGGGGGCCCCACCACGGAAAGAAGGACAGCCAATGCAGTTAATTATTAAAGAAATATAAAATTTCACTCCTAAGTAAGACTAACGTAGAGGGCGAGACGTGTTACTGGCCATGTTTAACGTTACTTGTAGCAAGTTTACAGTGTTTGGTTTATCTGCTAGAGACAGAGGAAGAGGAAAAAACCAATATTAAACATCAAAAAAATAAACATAAAATAACTAGATAAAAAAATCTAAAAATATAAATACAAAAAATAAATCATAATTATAATAATAATAATAATAATAAAGAAACTAATTGAAAATAAAATAATTAAAAAGAAAAAAATTAATAATACTAAAAAAAATAATTATAAAAATAAAAAAAATAAAAAAAATAAAAAATAAAAAAAAAAATGATACTAATAATGAAAAAAAATGATAAAAATAATAAAAATAATAATAAATAATAAAAAAGAAAAATAATAAAAAATAATAATACCTATAATGATA
The DNA here is from genome assembly GCF_026875155.1 of Cherax quadricarinatus. Taxonomy (NCBI): domain Eukaryota; kingdom Metazoa; phylum Arthropoda; class Malacostraca; order Decapoda; family Parastacidae; genus Cherax; species Cherax quadricarinatus. The sequence continues at coordinate 19,250 of NW_026507138.1, read as the reverse complement.
AAATATATAAAATAATTATTAAAATAACTAAATAAAAATAATACATAATAAAAATAATGATAATAATAATACTAATAATAAAGAATAATAATAATAATAATAATAATAAAAATAATTATAAAGATAAAAATAATAATAAAAACTAATAATAATAAAAAAAAAAATAATAAAAATCAAAAAAAAATAATAATAAAATAATAAGAATAATAATAAAATAAAATAAATAAAAAAAAAAATTAAACAATAATAATATAATAATAATTGATAATAATAATAATAATATAAAAATAAATTATATTTACAACAAGTACTGTAACAAGGTATACAAGTACATGTTAACAAGGTATAAACAAATGCAAGTAACAAGGTAACAAAGTGCCAAGTACAAGTATACAATACATGAACAAGGTTAAACCAAGTAACAAGTACAGGTAAAACAAGTACAAGACCAGGTATACAAGTACTGTACCAGGTATAACAATTGCATGTACGGATATACAAGTACGTATTCAAGGTCTACAAGAACATGTACGAAGTTATACAATACATGAACAAGGTATACAAGTACATGTACAAGGACTACAAGTACATTACAAGGATTACAAGAGCATGTAACAGGAGGATACAAGTGCAAGTACAAGGTATACACGAAACATGTACAAAGTAATACAAGAACATCCAAGGCATACAAGTGCATGTACAAGTAATACAATTTGCATGTACAAGGTAGACAAGTAACATGAACAAGGTAATAACAAGTACAAGTACAAGGTAAACAAGTACATGTACAAGGTATTACAAGTACAGTCAAGGTAAACAAGTACATTTACAAGGTATACAAGTACATGTCAAGCCTCCAAAGTACAGTATCACTGTATTACAAGTAACATGAACAAAGGTATAACAAGAACATTTAGCAGTTCAACAAGTACATTTTACAAGGTATACAAGTAACATGTAACCTAGGAATACCAAGTACATGTACATGGGATACACGTATCATTGTACAAGGTATTCAAGTATCATGACAAGGGATATGAAGACAGCCCAGATCAGCCGTAACTTGTCCTGCACATACCGCCCATGCTTGTCTGCCACTATAGTTCATATTTCGCGCCATGCTATGCCCTGCCCCTTATAGTCCTTGCCACATCAGATAAATGTGCCCCCATACCTTGCCTCTCTCTCACTCACAACCGCGTCCTAGCAGCTCGACACAAAGTACTAGTAGCTCCTCTCACGTGGGGATAGCCCTGCCGGGCCATGGGCACAAAACACACAAGCCCTTGTACCCACCACGACATAACAAAAACAAAGAAGCCTCCGAAGAACGTTTTATCATTAACCACCCCTTACATACACCAAAAAAATCCCTTGCGTTATAAATGGAGGAAAACGTGGGTCGCAGCAGTATGGTGATTAGCCCATAGAGAGAAGTAAAAGGTATGAAGTCATCTTTCGCTTCATCGATTCCCAAACAAGATAGCATCCGGTCTCTCAACGAGTTATCCTGATTTGTCGTGTCTGGCGCTTTTGAGCAATCCACCAGACACAGGTACAAGCATGATCCAGGCCGAAATATGCCGAAAATTCTCCGAGCAATTGTAAGTGACCCCACGCTACAGCGTCCCACGCTGTTTCTCAAAGTCACGTTTTTCAGCGTCACTTAAATTTTGCTGATGTTGGGTTCAGACTCAGCAAAAAGCTGTTCAAGCAGCCAGTGGTGATTTTTGTGTCGATTCTGCGTCTCCATTGTGGAGTCTCCACGTGTTTGTGGTAGGAGAAAGATGGCCGCCTCCTGCCTCGCCCTGCCTGCGAGTACTCATCACACCTCACCAGCCTCCATAAACACACACGCCCACTTCCCCCCACTCCCTCCTACTGTGATTATCCTGCTGTTTTCCGAGTGATTCATTGCCAAAGCCTGTGGTATCCGAGTTCCCCCGAGGGGCCCTCGAAGCTACGTGGATCAGCATGCCACGTAGATCAACGAACTCCTACATGGGATCACAACGCCACTTGGGTGTGTGCGAAGTCACATGGATCTACCAGCAACGGAAGTTTTTCACAGATGTCCCAGGGGCACACTGCTTTGGTCTGCTGCCTGCATCACATCGACGTCACCCACGATGCTGGCCAACATCATGACGTCACGATGTCCTGTGGCTTGACGTCACCACGAAGTCCTCCTGACGTCACCCTCGAGAATCAGCTGACGTCATAGTGCTGCTGAACGTCATCAACGACGCCCTGACGTCACATGATGACACCAACGGGAGTGATCAGTAATTAATAACATATTTCCGAGATAGACCTAAGAGAAAATATAATCATGTGGTTAATTCCTCTCAGTCAGTGTTCTCACCATGTTAAGCTGTGCCGCGGGTGTTTAAAGAGTTGTCCGTGTGTCCAGTGAGGTCCCTGCTGTGCCATACCTGCGTAGCAACACTGGTCTAAGCACCATGATGTGACCAGTGCATATGCACAGCTGATGTCAGGTCAGCCCCCGTAGGACCGAGCCCTCTTGTACAGAAAGCTTTTAATGCTATCGTCGCTAATGAAGTTCTGCAGAAATCGTACCTGCTACGATTCCCATTGTAGAATTTGTATTATTCACTTCACCTCCAAGACCCTACAGAAGTGCAGTTAATATGTAGAGAAAACAAGTCTGTTGACGCTTATAGACATACCTCCTGCTATAACCTCCAACTGCCGAGAGAAATGATACACATTCAAAGCCGTCAGTTAGCCCACTGTATCGGCCAGCATACTGTTCAGCCTCATGTTCAAGAATAGCTTCAGTGAGCTGCCCTGCACAAAAGAAGAAGTCACTTTGACTGCATAGCTCTCCTCCACTGCAGTCTAGGTGGTATGAAATGGTATACGGACTCTCAGATTTTTCGCCACAGATTTCCGTCTTCTCAGCCAACGAACTCGCTCCACAACTCGCTCCCAAAACGCTCGCCGTCAAGTGACAAGCCCAGCGACAGTACCATTCGAGAAGTGGTCCTCCCTAGAAGTCCACTTTGCCAGAAGTCCTGCCCCATTTGCCGAGTTTTTGACCGAAGCGCCCTCACCTAGGGCACCAGCAATGTTCGTGCCCCAGGTTGAGTGAAAACCAGGTGGCGACTCCTACGATGTTGCTGGCTTCATTCACCATTCCAAGAAGACCATAACCTGATACGATGTGTCCCTACGCTTAGCTGCAGCGATGCTCCTGTTTTATTTTGCAGAATCTGTCCAGGACGCAGGAAGGTGTGAGTGATCCCGTCGATGCTCACTGCCTATTACCACGATGTTTAGCACACCCCACATGTTTTTTTTTTTCTTCCCTCCCCTATAGGAAGTTTTTTTTCCATGTTTCATATGAATATAAAAAGTTTTTATTTTGTATATCTGTGACCCTGTTCCTACGAGAGAGAGACCCGATTAGTTTCTTTATACTACCATATTGACGCGTCGGAGACGACGCGCGGTCAAGGTGGGCCGAGCGTATGTAGACAGCCCTACTGTCTGCACAGACAGCCCAAGTTGTCCTGGCCATCTTAAAGTTCATATTTCGTGTCGCCATTTCTGGTGAGCTGCCACCTATAGGCCTTGCCACTTCAGTAATGCCTATACTTTGCCTCTCTCCCAACTCACAAAGTGCGGCAACACAAGACCAAGTTCATTAGCTCTCTCACGTTGGGGATGGCCCTGCCCAGGCCAAGGCGGACAAACACACAAGCAAAACATTCCAGCTTCAAGGGCCACCCATAACAGTTTCAATCATCAGGGCCACCATAACAGATCAAGCTTCAGGGCCACCATAAACATTCAAACTTCAAAGGAGAACCGTCCCTTAGCCCAGGGAAACGATGCATTAATTCTAACTGATTGCCTCAGACCCCTAATCTTCCACCCACCGGTCCTATCTCTTCATGGACTTAAAAAACCACAGACATGATACACAAGAATCTAATTCTTTCCTATGGAAGAAGCAAAAGAATCGTCCCCTCGAAGCATAAAGCAGAGACAAAGCGGCCAGACCCTCAACATACAAGTTGTAAGGCCGAGATAAGCAGCTGGAGTTGACGTCGCAGGTGAGCCGTGCCCACAGCGGAAGAAGGTCCATGCCAAGCAGTAATTTATTAAGATATATAATATTCCACCCTAAGGACAGAACTGTCGTAAAGGCGAGACGTTTTACTGCAATTTTACGTTACGTGCATGTTTATCAGGGGTGGTAATCTGCTGGATACAGTGGAAGAGGTGAGAAACCACTATTTTTAAATAAAAAAAAAAATTAATAATAAGAATAAAGAATAAAAATAATAAAAATAATAAGATTAATAAAATAATAAAAAATAATAATAATAATTTTGTTACTACAAGTACATGTACAAGGTTTACAATTACAATGTACAAGGTTAATACAAGTAACATGTACAAGGTATACAAGTACATGGTACAAAGGATAGTACAAGTACATGTAACCGAGGTATAACAATTAAAACATGAACAAAGGTAAACAAGGTTACATGAACAAGGATAAACTAGCATGTACAGGTATACCAAGTGCCAAGTACAAGGTATACAAGTCATAACAAGGTAAAAACAATGTACACTATGTACAAAAACAAGTACATGTTACAAGGGATACAAGTACATGTACAAGGAATACATTACATGTACAATGTCATACAAGTACATTACAAGGTATAACAAGAACATGTACAAGGAATACAAGTACATGTACAAGGTAGTTCAATTACATGTACAAGGTATACAATTACATGGTAACAATGTAACAAGTACAAGAACAAGGGTCCAGCAACATGTACAGTGAGGGAATACAAGTACAAGTACAAGGAATAATGTAGACAGCCAGCCAGCCTGAACGTCTGCCACAGGACAGCCCATGTTGTCTGCCAGCTTTAGTCATAATTTCGGCGCCATTCTGTTGCTTGCCACCTAAAAGTCCTTGCCACTTCAGAATGCCCAGACTTGCCACTCTCACCGGCACTCACAGCGCCTAGCAACCAAGACACAAGTACTAGAAACTCTCTCTCCGTGGGATGGCCCTGCCCGGGCCATGGGGCACAAACACACAAGCCTGTGTACCCCACCACGACATTAACAAAAACGAAAGAAGCTTTCCGAAGACGTTTATATCATTAACCCCCCCGCTTACAGTACACCAAATATATCCCTTGCGTTATAAAATGGAGGAAAACGGTTGTCCGCGCAGTTGTGGTTTGCCCTGAGATGGGAAGGAAGATGTATGAATTCACATCATCGCTTCATCATCCCATACAAGAAGCATCCGTCTCTCACTAGTTATCCTGATTGTCGTTTCTGCGCTTTTGAGCATTCCCAGACACAGTAACACGCAGGTCCAGCCGAATATGCGAAATTCTCCCCACCGAGAATTGTAAGTGACCCCCACGCTAACCGCGACCCACGCTGTTTCACACGTCACGTGATTCAGCTCACTTGTATGTTTCTTGTGTGATTGTTCAGCTCGCATAAGCTGTATTCAGCAAGCCATGGTGGATTTTTGTGGCGATTATCTGCTTCATTGTGAGTTTTACTCCACTTGTTTGTGGGAGGAGAAACGAGCCGCTCTTGCCTCGCCCTGCTTTACTCTCCACACCCACCATGCCCTACCAAATGACAAACTCGCCACTGCCCCCCAACTCCCTCTGCATGCCACGACCCTTTTTTCAGACGGTGGGGTCTGAGTAATTTTTGTTGGGTGTAATATTATATTTTTGTGTGAGTTGGGTTGTTGGTATTGAGATAAATGGTGGAGAATATCGTCTTTTGGGTGAGACTTTTTAGGGGGAAGCAATTACTGTCTGAAATTGAATATTTACAGAGGAATAGTAGTTCACCCAGCCCGCCTTGGAATACTCACCCACAACTGTCAACCCATTGAATAGTTTGCCAATAATTGCAGTCCACCTGGAATTTGCCAGTCACCAAGCTGAAGTGCCCCAGTCACCCACTGAGGTGCCCAGTCACCCAGCTGATGTATCCCCAGTAGATTTATTGCAGCCCTTTTCCTGTCATCCATTTTAGTGGGGTGTCTGTCATGCGTCCACCCTTGCCACTGTGAACATCACCCGCGGACCGCACCTGCTGTTGATGACCCTGAAGTGACCTCACCTCAACCACCACAACTGACCATAGCCTGCTACTGCAGAAGCGGCGCTAGTGATGCAGCTGAATGCTTTAAAGCGTGCTGCGATTCTGTGGCCGTGTCTGTGAGATTCTGGTAGCCGAGCTCGATGGGTTGGGCCGTGCTGTGGGAGCTGCTGTGATGTTTGAATTCTTGCAGCCGTGCTGAGATGCTGGGAACCGTGCTGCGATAGTAAAGGCCTGCTGCGATCAGTTCAAGGGAGGAATGGAGGTGTTCATCCTGCACTTGTTTGGTCGATCTAACGACCGGTATAGCGGGAATCCTGCCAGCCCATTAGAGACAGTTTAGAGTGGGAAGATGTCCCCCACCTACTTTGACTTGCCATAAGTGTTAAGTTGTTTTACCTTGTGGAAATAAGGTTACCTTGAAAACGGTCCAGTGATTAGGCCCGCCGTGGTTTTATGAGGCCAGTTGAATCCAAGTAGTGGCATAGGATAATGGAGGGCCTTAAAGGCTTGCGATGCCGACCTGTCTACGATTTTCAGATGTTGTAGTGGTTGCATTTGAAATGTGCCGAAAAATGCACCCTTGGTGGGTCGTGAAGTGGTCCAGTTGCAGTTCTTGAAAGAATTCTCACCCGTTGGAGCAGTTTTACCACGCCATAGAAGCCTAGAGATGAATTGGCCCACAGGTTAACAGCGTGGGTGACCTAGCATGCTAGTGCATTTTCTAGCAGAAGTAGGGAGGCACTTTAGCCCTGAAAATTTAGGTTTAAGGGAGAAAAAACGGTAAGGAGGCTTTGCACCTGAGAGCGACTGTTTTTATCATGGCCAACCTGCCAGTGTACTGATTATGCTAGCCTGTTGTAGTTGAGGAGGTTGACGGAAATATAAGTAGTTGAATTAATTTTGTATTATGTATAAATTTTGTCTTTGTATTGTAATAGATTTAAGGGTTAGGATTTAAAATTAGTTAATATCTTGACAAATTGACTAGTTCACAGAATATTTTTAAATTTGTGGGGAGAAAGGGTATTGATAGTAGTCCACTGGCTTGTGAGGTCTCTGGGGAGACCTGAATTTAAAACCAATTATATGGTCACAAGCACCTTGCCTTGCAAAAAACGTCTGTAACCCACTCCCACGTCTGAGGACCCTTTTGTTTCAATTGACGCCTCAGACCTAGGCTCAGTCGTACACGTGTGTTTGTGGAAGGGTGCTTGGACCACCATAAAAGCCCAAGGAAGAGCATGACAGGGAATACGAGCGAGCATCTGCTGGATTCAGAGCTCCGAGCAGGACCAATTTCGAGAGGAGCTGCTGCTGGGGGTGCAGGGCTCGGGAGAAGGCTGCGGAAAAAAGAAAGTCTCTGGAGGATACTGTTGGAAGCATTGGGCAGAGTACTGGCAAGGCGCATACACGAGCCTGTGTAGGTCCTTGGGACCTGTGGCAAAGTTCCTGAAGTGACCCTGTCCCCCTCTGAACTATAATGTAATTTAATTCATTTTTTGTCAAGTTGGGAAAAAAAAAAAAAAAAAATTGTGTTTTCCCTGTCCTCGCTGCTTAAGTGTTGCCATACCATTTATCTAAACACCAGATAATGTTCTGTTCCCAAATATATTATTGTAACAAGGACTTAATAATACACTGTGTTTATGAGTAAATAGTAATATTCACTGTCCCCTTATTTTCATCCAATTTATTTATATTTAGTTAAAGTAGTGAGATGGTGAGTATTTGTAGTGTGGCGGGTAGAGTATGAGAGGTGAAGGCTTATTCACCCATTTACCTCACATTACCTACCTACCTCCGCATACCTCACTCCTACCACCTCGCCAGTCCCCCTACCTCCTACACCCCCCCGCTTACCCCCCCATATTCCCATATATAAGTGTGGAATTGGGATAAGGAATTAAGGTATGGAGGGAGAGGCTGGCGCGGTGGTTAGAGGAGAGAAATGATTACGTAGGTAGGTAGGTAATGACAGGTCAGTGGTTACCACCACGACACTCTCATTAACTCTACAATACCACTAACAAATTCCTCGCCCCATGTCATCACTCATATATAACCCTACGAAAATTTATAATAAATATGAATAGAAGTAACAGGTACAGTGAATAATACTATTCTACTCAGAACAACAGTTTAATTATTACGTCCTTTGTAACCATAATAAATTAGGGAACAGAACATTATTGTGGTTTTAGATAAATGGGATGGTACACATAAGCATTGAGACAGGGCCCACAATCAACATGACCAAAATGACTATACATACAATAGTAGCACATGAGGACAGTTCACTACAGGAACTAAGCCACAGGTCCCCAGACCAACCCAGCACGAGAACTGCGCCAAGCCATACTCAGCCCAAAGCCTCCAACATTCTCCTCCAGAACTTACAGACAGCCATCTCCCCGACCCTGCCACCCCAGCAAGCAGCTCCGCTCGAAGTCTCTGCTCAGACTCTGCGCACCCAGCAGCAGCACCGCTCGAAGTCCACTGCTCAGGAGCTTCAGCAGACCCCAGCACCAGCTCCCTCGAAGTCTCTGCTCAGTAGCTCTGGCCCCAGAAGCAAGCGTCCCGCACGAATCTCGCTTGATCAAGTGCTCTTCCTTGGGCTTTTTATGGTGGTCCAAGCACCCTCCACAACCACGTGTACGACCTGACGCCAGGACTAATCGTCAAGAACAAAAGACCTCAGACCGAGGCGTGGCTACAGACGTTTTGGCCAAGGCAAGGTTTGACCATATAATTGTTTAAATTATAGTCCCTCCCCAGAGACCTTCACAAGCCCAGCTGGACTACATCACAAACGAGGACATGTCTCGATAATTTCCCTAACATGTTTTGTGGTATCCGATGACAATGTCTCGATATTCCCTACAATGTTTTTTGGGATTTCTATGACAATGTCTCGATATTCCTACAATGTTAGTGTGGTATTCCGAACATGTCTCGATATTTCCCAATGCTTGTGGTAATTCCAGGACATGTCTCGATAATTCAGACAAATGCTTGTGGTATTCACTCCGATGACATGTCAGATAGTATTCTACAATGCTGTGGTATATCCGAGGAACATGTCCGCGATATATCGCTCGTGACTTGAGTCCAGGACGGTCCTTATGGGTCCGGCTCTCTCTTGGTCACTGTCCCATTTGACCAGTCCCGGACAAAACCTTCCTGACCTGTACACATATCCCTCTTAAACTCCGTCTACTCTGCCTTTGAACACTTTCCATTCCTCATCAGAACACTTCCCCAAATATGCTCCTCTTTTCTGTTTATTTCTCTTCTGTCCCACCATTCTGAAAACAACCCATACCACCGGTTTGGGGCTAGAACCCACGATCAAGAGTCTCAAAACTCCAGACCGTCTGCGTTGCGGGAGATTTAGTCTGTAAAAACTTAGCATTTGTGTGCACACGTGGTGGCCCAAATGCTAACCTTCCAATGAGAAGAAATATACCTAGTTAGTAGTACCCCTTTATTTGTGTCTAGCTGGGTCCAGATGGAGTTTTGATGACTGACACAATCGCGGGTTCTAACCCGCGATGATCATTGTCCCAATTACCAAAAAAAAAAATTCGTGAGTCATTCCTGTACAACAACACTTTTTAGTGGGTGTTCGGAAATAGCTGAAGGTGGTACTAGAAGCCTAATATTCCAGAGTTTTGAAATTCCTTTTTGGTCGGTATTTTTTGCGAAAATTCACACACTCTGGCAGTTTGGGTTAGAATATATGTCTACGTTTAGTGTATATGTGCTGACGGACGAATCTCGAGGTATAAGCACCTTTTCAGTTTAACGTGAAACTGACATTTCCCCCTGTTTTTAACCTCCAAACAATGTTTTTGACCTGCGTAAAAATTTTGGAGATTTGGGAAGAATTGCAGGTACAATAATTAACCACCAACCGCAACTAACCTACCATCGCCGCATATTACCACCCCACGGCTCGCTACAACCACTATTGCCGCTACTGGCTACAACCACAATCGCGCCAGATACTACCACCATTCGCCGCTACATACAACCATCGCCGCAACTACCACCATCGCCGCAACAATAACAACCATCGCCGCTACTAACGCAACCATCGCAGCTACTACAACCCATGCGCCGCTTACTACCAACCATCGCCGCTACTAGACCACCATCGCCGCTACAACCCACCATTCGCCGCTACTACCCCAAACGCCGCTACAACCACCATCGTGCCGCTACTACCTACACCATCGTCGGTCCGCTACCCATATATATGGCCGCTACTACACTATGCCGCTACTAACCACCATCGGCCGCTACTGCCACCACCGCCGCTACCAACGCCACCACCGCCGCTACTTCTGCCACCAACCGCGCCGCCACTGCCACCATCGCGCTACTTGCCACCATCCGCCCGCTACGTAACCACCATCGCCGCTACTACCACCACGCCGCTACTTACCACCATCCGCCCGCAACTACCACCAACGCCGCTAACTACCCACCAACGCCACTACCATTTATCGCCGCTACTACCACCACCCAACCGCTACAACCACCATCGCCGCAGCTACCGACCATCGTCGCTGCACCCAGACAATCGCCGCCTACAACTACGTCCGCAACTCCCACTATCGCCGCTAACTACCACCATGATGGCCGTCTACTACCACCATGGCGCTACTTTACCACCATCGCCGCTACCAACCACCAATCGCGCCGCTACAACCACCATCGCCGCTACTATACCACCATCGCCGCTACTACCCACCATCCGCCGCTACTACCCCACCATGGCCGCTAACTACCACCATGGCCGCAACTACCACCATCGCCGTACTTTACCAACATCGCCTCTACTACCACCACCATCGCCGCTACTACCACCAATCGCCGCAACTAACCACCGATCGCCGCTACTACCACCATCGCCGCTACTACCACCATCGCCGCTACAAACCACCATTCGCCGCTACACCACCATCGCCTGCTGTCAACCTCCATCGTCTCTGCTACCACTATCGCCGCTAACCCAACTATCGCCGCTACTACCACAATCGCCCGCTACAACCAACCAACGCCGCATAACCGTACACCATCGCCACTGCTACCCCGACGCATCGCCCGCAACTACCATCATCGGCCGCTACTACCACCATGGCCGCCTACTACCACCAACGCCGCTACTACCACCATCGCCGCTACTACCACCATCGCCGCTACTACACCAACCAACGCAGCTACTAACCAACCATCGCCGCTACCTACCACCACACCAACCGCCCTACTACCCCTACCACATATCCGCTACTACCACCCATGGTGCGCAACTACCACCATGGCCGCTACACCCACCATCGTCGCTGCAACCACTTCAGCTCCCGCTACCACTATCGCTTGCCTAATACCTACCACCATCGATCGCCGTCTACTACCACCATTCGCCCTACTGACACCATCGCCACTACTACCGACCAACGCCACTACTACCACCATCGCCCGCTACTACACCTCGCCACTACTACCAACCATCCGCCGCTACTACGCACTTATCTGCTGCTACTACCCCCATCGGCCGCAACTAACCACCATCGCCCGCAACTAACCACCATCGCCGCTACAAACCACCATCGTCGCCACTACACCACCATATCGCCACTACTACCACCTCGCCACTACTACCACCATCGCCACTACTACCACCCAACCATCGCCCTACTTTACACTATCGCAGCTAACTACCACCAACGCCGCTACTACCACCATCGGCCGCTACGACCTAACATCGCCCGCTAACTCTACCACCATCGCCACTACTTCAACCACCATCGCCGCAAATACCACCATCGTCCGCACTACCACCATAGCCGCTACAACCCACCACCGCCGCACATACCACTAACCGCCGCTACTACCGACCAAGGCCGCTACTACCACCATGGCCGCTACTACCACAGGCCGCTACAACCTACACCCATGGCCGCTACCTACCACCAATGGCCGCATACTACCCACCATTGGGCCGCTACTACCTACCATGGCATGGCTCGCTTACTACCACCATGGCCGCTACTACCACCATGGCCGATACTTACCACACCATCGCCCTACAACCAACATCGCCGATACTACCGACCATCGGCCGCTGCATACGCCTTCCATCGTCGCTGCTACCACTTATCGAACGCCCGCAACCACTATCGCTGCTACTACCACCATGGCCGTACTCTAACTACCACCACGCCGCTACTACCACCAACCTCCGCTACTACCCACCATCGCCGCTTACAACCACCAACCGCCTGCTACTACCGAACTTATCGCCGCCTACAACCACCAAGGCCTCTACTACACACCATGTGCCGCTACTACCACCATCGCCGCTGCTACCTCCATCGTCGCTGCTTACCCACCAAACGCCGCTACCACTAACGCTGCTAATACCACCATCCGCCGCTACTTCTACCACCTCGCCGCTTACTACCAACGACCCACCGCTACTACACCAATCGCCGCTACTACCTCCATCGCCGCAACTGACCTTACCACTCGCCGATACTACCACCATCGCGCCGCTACTACCACCACCGCCGGAACTACCACCACACCGCTACTACCACCCATCCGCCGCAACTATACCACCACCGCCGCAACAACCACCGCCACCGCTAACTAACCACCAACGCCGCTAACTACCACCACCCCGCAACACCAACCATCGCCGCTACTTTACATACCATCCACCGCCGCAACTACCCAACCCCCCCGCTACAACCACACCATCGCCGCTACTACCACCACCTGCCGCAACTGACCACCCATCGCCGCTACAACCACCCCCGCCGCTACTACCACCACCACCGCTACTACCACCACAACCCGCTACCTACCACCACCCGCCGCTACTTAACCACCACCACAACCGCTAACTACCCTACCACCACCGCCGGTACTTCCACCACCGCCCCTACAGCACCAACCCATTTACACCCCATACTATCTGGCACTACCATCGCACCAGAACCATCACCTGTGCTACAACCACACGTAATCACCCACCCAATACTATCACCAACCCTCACACTCACCAATACAATAACGTACACCCACAGCTCCACCAAAATAACTTTACTCCACCCCTAACAACAACCATAATCAACTCTCCAATTACCAACACAACCTAAACATGGATGACTTTATTCCCATTTTAAAAAAAAACCGCCCCATAAAGCTAACTAGGGACGCCAAGCCCATAAAACCACTCTTCAAAATCGCTTTCTCTTCTAGCTGGAAATACTGAAGTGCTCTACCTGCTCCCCCTTCCGGCTGGCGGACAATACAGACCTGGAGAATGTAACCGAAGAACTTTCCATCACGGCACACATAAGTAACTATACTCAGCAGACCAAAATAACTGAGAACGTTTGAGAACCGTTAATCCCATGAACGCATGCGAGAAAGAACTAGAAAATAAACCTACTTGGAAAAACGTACCATGACTATACCCAAAGTTAGCTCACGAAACAAGCCTCCCAATGAAAGCAGAAAGACTCGGTCAGAGAAAGCAACCATCCCACCCCGATTGAATAGCATATGTGCCACGATTATCACTGAGAGACAACACAGTAAGTGACAGGCCCAAGACTGTTACATAGCCTCTCCAGCATAACGAAAGTGGTGATTTACAATAGACCCCTTGCTGTTCTTCAGAGAATGGTTCTGTACATGTCCTAAAGACAGTACTTGGATCAATGTGTAGTGGTTAGTAGGACAGATTTGTGGCCGTGCGTTCACCATTAGACAGCCTGATTAAAAATCAGACCCCTGATCCACCACGAGTACAGGCCACAGTAACGTGGCCACGGGGGGTTATTGGACCACCCGAAACCCCCTCCAGGTATACTCTCCAGGAAGCACCAGACTGCAGCCATCAGCAACACCTGTCAACATCCCACAACTAAACTATCACCGAAAACCCCCCCCACAACTAAAACCCCGTAAACCCACCACAACTTAAAACCACCGTAAACCACCACAAACTAAAACCACCGTACACCACCACAACTAAACCACCAACCATCTCCTACCACCCAGATTATGATTCTCTAGAGCACTAACCCGTAAACTCCCCTCTAATTCGATCCTCACCACCACCACTGGATTCAGACCTGGCCGGGGAGTGGGAGTGCGATAGCACCCTAACCCTTCTCCAGGTAAACTGCCAGTTAAACTAAAATCAACCCACCAATTACCTTAACACCTACCATCCAACCCTAACACTACTACCACCCCTCCTCACGTTACCTACCACCACAACTACTACTAACCACTACTATTACCACCACCACCACCACCCCCGCTACTACAACTACCAAAACCACCACACAACAAACAATTATCTACTTACCATAGGAAGACATTAAATAACCACAATCTTGTAACTAATACAAACTTCCTGAGAGAAAAGGAATTTCCCAAAGTTTGTTTTACCAGGAAGCGTGTCCGCATCCTCGTGTATATAATACTGGACTTCAGGCCACAAAACAGTTCAGAATTTTATGTCCCTCCAAAACAGTTCAAAAAACCCTTTCAGGGTCCACCATAACATATTCAGGAGATTTTAAGGTCCCTCCATAACAGTTAACTTCAAGGGCCACATACCAGTTTCAGATTTTAGGTCCTCCATCAAACAGTTCAAAACATTCAGGGGGGCCCACCATAAACAGGTTACAAGATTTCCAGGTCCCGCCAAAACAACGTTCAAACTTCAGGCCACCATACATTTCAACTCATGGCCACCTAAACAGATCCAAACTTCAGGGCCCACCATAACATTACAAACATTCAGGGCCACCATGAACCAAGTACAAAACTTCAGGCCACCATAAAACAGTACAAACTTCAGGGCCACACCATGACAGTACAAACTTTCCGGCCACCAACAAAAACACTTCAAAACTTATAGGGCCACCGATTACATTCAAGCTATCAGGGCCACCATAAACAGTTCAAGCTTTCAGGGCCACCATAACAGTTTATCGCAAGCCTTCAGCCACCAAAACAGTCCAGCTTCATGGCCACCATAAACTGTTTCAAGCTTTCAGGCCACCATAACAGTTCAAACATTCAGGGCCACCATACAAGTTTCAAACTACAGGGCCACTATAACAATCCACGCTTCAGGCCACCATAAGCCGGTAATTCAAGCCTTCAGGGCCACCATAAACAGTTAAAACCTGAATCGATGGGATATAGTCTAACTGAATGCCCTCAGACTCCAAATTCACCGTCTCCTCTGTATTGGACTTAAAAAACCACTGAACAGAACACAAGAATTCTAATTGTTTCCTTGGAAGAAAGCAAAAAAAAATTCATCACCGCTCAAAGCAAAAAGAAGAGACAAGCGGCCAGACACTACATACTAGATTAGATAAAATAAGATTACGATGGGATATATTAACCCAACTTCCCTATGGTTTAGCCACCCAGGATAAACCAAGAAAGTCCAGTGCGGGTCATCGAGGACTGTCCTAACTTAATATCCAATGTGGTCCTTAATCTATTCCCCCATGATCCCACCCACACCAGTGCGAACTAACACCCAGGTACCTATTTCTGCTAGGTTGGAACAGGACAACACGTGTCAGGAAACGTGTCCCGAAATGTTTCCACCGCCGGAAACGAACCCGGTGCCCTCCGAGTTGTGAAGCGGGAGCTTTAGCCACCATGCCCCACCGTGCGAGATGAAGCCAGCTGGAGTTGACGTTCGCCGGAGAGCGGGGGCCCCACCACGGAAAGAAGGACAGCCAATGCAGTTAATTATTAAAGAAATATAAAATTTCACTCCTAAGTAAGACTAACGTAGAGGGCGAGACGTGTTACTGGCCATGTTTAACGTTACTTGTAGCAAGTTTACAGTGTTTGGTTTATCTGCTAGAGACAGAGGAAGAGGAAAAAACCAATATTAAACATCAAAAAAATAAACATAAAATAACTAGATAAAAAAATCTAAAAATATAAATACAAAAAATAAATCATAATTATAATAATAATAATAATAATAAAGAAACTAATTGAAAATAAAATAATTAAAAAGAAAAAAATTAATAATACTAAAAAAAATAATTATAAAAATAAAAAAAATAAAAAAAATAAAAAATAAAAAAAAAAATGATACTAATAATGAAAAAAAATGATAAAAATAATAAAAATAATAATAAATAATAAAAAAGAAAAATAATAAAAAATAATAATACCTATAATGATAAAATATATAAAATAATTATTAAAATAACTAAATAAAAATAATACATAATAAAAATAATGATAATAATAATACTAATAATAAAGAATAATAATAATAATAATAATAATAAAAATAATTATAAAGATAAAAATAATAATAAAAACTAATAATAATAAAAAAAAAAATAATAAAAATCAAAAAAAAATAATAATAAAATAATAAGAATAATAATAAAATAAAATAAATAAAAAAAAAAATTAAACAATAATAATATAATAATAATTGATAATAATAATAATAATATAAAAATAAATTATATTTACAACAAGTACTGTAACAAGGTATACAAGTACATGTTAACAAGGTATAAACAAATGCAAGTAACAAGGTAACAAAGTGCCAAGTACAAGTATACAATACATGAACAAGGTTAAACCAAGTAACAAGTACAGGTAAAACAAGTACAAGACCAGGTATACAAGTACTGTACCAGGTATAACAATTGCATGTACGGATATACAAGTACGTATTCAAGGTCTACAAGAACATGTACGAAGTTATACAATACATGAACAAGGTATACAAGTACATGTACAAGGACTACAAGTACATTACAAGGATTACAAGAGCATGTAACAGGAGGATACAAGTGCAAGTACAAGGTATACACGAAACATGTACAAAGTAATACAAGAACATCCAAGGCATACAAGTGCATGTACAAGTAATACAATTTGCATGTACAAGGTAGACAAGTAACATGAACAAGGTAATAACAAGTACAAGTACAAGGTAAACAAGTACATGTACAAGGTATTACAAGTACAGTCAAGGTAAACAAGTACATTTACAAGGTATACAAGTACATGTCAAGCCTCCAAAGTACAGTATCACTGTATTACAAGTAACATGAACAAAGGTATAACAAGAACATTTAGCAGTTCAACAAGTACATTTTACAAGGTATACAAGTAACATGTAACCTAGGAATACCAAGTACATGTACATGGGATACACGTATCATTGTACAAGGTATTCAAGTATCATGACAAGGGATATGAAGACAGCCCAGATCAGCCGTAACTTGTCCTGCACATACCGCCCATGCTTGTCTGCCACTATAGTTCATATTTCGCGCCATGCTATGCCCTGCCCCTTATAGTCCTTGCCACATCAGATAAATGTGCCCCCATACCTTGCCTCTCTCTCACTCACAACCGCGTCCTAGCAGCTCGACACAAAGTACTAGTAGCTCCTCTCACGTGGGGATAGCCCTGCCGGGCCATGGGCACAAAACACACAAGCCCTTGTACCCACCACGACATAACAAAAACAAAGAAGCCTCCGAAGAACGTTTTATCATTAACCACCCCTTACATACACCAAAAAAATCCCTTGCGTTATAAATGGAGGAAAACGTGGGTCGCAGCAGTATGGTGATTAGCCCATAGAGAGAAGTAAAAGGTATGAAGTCATCTTTCGCTTCATCGATTCCCAAACAAGATAGCATCCGGTCTCTCAACGAGTTATCCTGATTTGTCGTGTCTGGCGCTTTTGAGCAATCCACCAGACACAGGTACAAGCATGATCCAGGCCGAAATATGCCGAAAATTCTCCGAGCAATTGTAAGTGACCCCACGCTACAGCGTCCCACGCTGTTTCTCAAAGTCACGTTTTTCAGCGTCACTTAAATTTTGCTGATGTTGGGTTCAGACTCAGCAAAAAGCTGTTCAAGCAGCCAGTGGTGATTTTTGTGTCGATTCTGCGTCTCCATTGTGGAGTCTCCACGTGTTTGTGGTAGGAGAAAGATGGCCGCCTCCTGCCTCGCCCTGCCTGCGAGTACTCATCACACCTCACCAGCCTCCATAAACACACACGCCCACTTCCCCCCACTCCCTCCTACTGTGATTATCCTGCTGTTTTCCGAGTGATTCATTGCCAAAGCCTGTGGTATCCGAGTTCCCCCGAGGGGCCCTCGAAGCTACGTGGATCAGCATGCCACGTAGATCAACGAACTCCTACATGGGATCACAACGCCACTTGGGTGTGTGCGAAGTCACATGGATCTACCAGCAACGGAAGTTTTTCACAGATGTCCCAGGGGCACACTGCTGTGGTCTGCTGCCCGCATCACATCGACGTCACCCACGATGCTGGCCAACTTCAATGACGTCACGATGTCTGCTGACGTCACCACGATGTCGCCTGACGTCACCTCGAGATGTCTGCTGACGTCATAGTGCTGCTGACGTCATCACACGCCTGACGTCACATGATGTCACCCATCGAGTGTTCAGTAATTATTAAAATATTGCGAGAAGACTAAGAGAAAATATAAGTCATGTGTTAATTCCTCTCAGTCAGTGTTCTCACATGTTAGTGTGCCGCGGGTGTTTAAAGTTGCCGTGTGTCCAGTGAGGTCTGAGCCAGACCTGAGTAGCAACACTGTGCTAAGTCACCCGATGGACCAGTGCATATGACAGCTGATGTCAGGTCAGCCCCCGAGTGACCGAGCCCTCTTGTACAGAAAGCTTTTATGCTCGTCGCTAATGAAGTTCTGCAGAATCGTACCTGCTACGATTCCCATCGAGATTTGTTTCACTTCACCTCCAGACCTTCAGAGTGCTGTTATATGTAGAGAAACAAGTTTGGGGACGCTTAGACTAACCTCTGCTATAACTCCAACTGCCGAGAGTATGATACTCATCAAGCCGCAGTTAGCCACTGTCGGCAGGCGCTGTGTCAGCCTCATGTCACAAGCTTCAGTGAGCAGCCTGCACAAAGAAGATGTCACTTTGACTGCTAGCTCTCTCACTGCAGTCTGGTGTATGATGTTTACGACTCTCAAGATGTTTTTGCCCAGTCGTCTCTGCCACGACTCGCCCCT
>NW_026507137.1:0-32212 GCF_026875155.1 Cherax quadricarinatus | reverse complement strand
GTCTCCATTAATATGCCTCATACGCTACACATCGCCTTTTTAAAATTTGGGGGTTTGGAATTTCAAATTACGTTTGTCGAACTTGTGTCCATAATGCAAAACTGTCATTTTAACATTAGTGAGCGCTAGATTAAGGTGCGGGGCACCCAGGAAGCTCCCCCAGGACGCTTGATTATAAGGGCTGCCAAAAACATGAAAGTCAGAAAAAATGAGCTTTTTATACTACACTATTAATAGTTCCATGTGCAGAAAGTTAAAATGTTGTTACATTAAATACATGAATATAAAGTAAGAAGTAAAACAATATGTCTTTATTAGGCCAAATGAAAAGGGGTTTTGTCTTTTTCCAAAACAAGTGTTGAGCAAATATTTGGAAGAATATCAAACCGGTCTGTAAGAGCATTTCCCCGGGAACCCAAATTTTTTCAGTCTAGTACTGTCCAAGAAAGCGTTGTTACGCTCATCATAATTAGTACTTTAGCTATAGTGCTCCGCAGTTCTTACATTCCTGCTCCTACTAGTGTGTCCCACCTTCTGTAACGTCTTCGAGATTTTTCCTGCCTCACCTTTGGCAGTACATAAAGATTCCATGTTCCTGTTACAGCGTCACATTGCTCTAGATTGTGGAGCTTAACTCTTTTTCCAGGCTGAGTGACTAACCACCTCAATCAATCACATCATCTTTGCCTCACCACTATTTTCCAAATTTGTCTTATTCACTTATTGGTGCTGTATACCATTTTCATAGATAATTTTGACTCTCTTGGGTGTTTTAATTTTTAATTAGGCTTGGTGTTGGACTCTATTTCTGCAGTTTTTTTGTGGACTCAGTGTGAGGAAGAGGTTACTTCTGCATTCTTACTAATTTAGTAAGTGGACTTTTTTTTTGGGTCCAACTTTATAGACCCAGCATGTTCTATGATTGAAAGAACCATGTTTCTGCATTGTTGGTGTCTACACACTTTTTTATGGATTTATTCTTTGCCTAGATACTATCTGAGCACACATGCACTTTTAACTGTTGATACTTGTGCAGGTCTTAAATATAAAAAAAAATAGTGTTTCTCTACATTTTATATAAAATTTGCCCGGCGTTTGTGTTTATAATTATATATATATTATATATATATATTTATATATATTATATATTTATATATATTATATTTTATATATATATATAATATATTAATTTATTTATATATATATATTTATAATATATATATATTATAATTATATATTTAAATATATATATATATATATATATATATTAATATTATATTTTAATAGTCGTCCCGAATAGGCAGAATTTGCGTCTTGGTTTAAATAGAAACGCTCTCTTGCATAGGAAAGTAAAAATTTTGTGTATGCAAAATTTCGCCAAAATATTCTGAACCCAACGAAAAAAATATTTTTCACGTTTTTTGTTTAATAAAAATTATTGAAAAACAAATCAAAAATTATTTATTTGGGGTTGGCTAAAAAAAATTGTTCTTTTTTTAAAATTGGTTAGGTAAGTTTTCTAATTTTGTTTTTGGTCAAAATTAAAATTTTAACATCAACTTTAAATAAAAAAATATATCTTTAACGTAAAAGGGGAAAATTTTTTAGAAAGGACTTAATTTTAAATGATTTCTTGCTAATGGCCCAGTTTTACATTTTTCGGCACGCATAAAAATTTATATATATATTATTATTTTATATATAAAAAATTAAAATATGCAAAACAACCACCTAAAAGAAAGAAAAATTCCAAGCGCTTTCGTGACTACTACATTATCAAGGAACATAAAATAAAGCATCCAAGGAAGGGTATATAAGGGGGCTGGCCAAAACTCATTTCAATCCCCAACGGTTAAACACCGACGCGCCCCGGGCCCCAAACTGGAAGGTTTTTTTTTTTTGCACAACCCCAAACAAACTATTCTACCCAAGAAAATTTTTAAAAATTATTATTTGTCCTGTATTTTTAAATTCTTCCCAAATTCTATTAATTTAAATGGATCTAATTTTAAACCGGGGAAAAATTCTATTATTGTCAAAACTGCTTTTTATAAACAAGATTAATTAATTCCCTTTGACCAGGACTTGCTTTATACTACTTTCTAACTTTTGAAAAACAATTGGGTGGGAGTAATTTTTAAACCCAGGTGGTTATCATGTAGCTAGTTGTCGGGGTGGATCAGGGAGATAAGATGTTTTCTAACTGTAGTTTTGAAAGTGATGAATGTGTCTGCAGTTCTAGAGTTTTCAGGTAGGGTGTTCCAGATTTTAGGTCCTTTGAAATACATTGAATTTTTGTAAAGGTGTAGTCGAACACGGGAATGTCATAGAGATGTTTGTGTCTGGTGTTATGCCTGTGGATCCTGTCACAACTATCAAGAAAGCGTTTTAGGTCAAGGTTAATATTGGAATTTAAAGTCATGTAGATATAGACTGCACAGTAGTAAGTGTGGATGTTCTGAACAGGGAGTAAGTTTAGATCTATGAAGAGTGGGGGGGGGGGTGTTGCCAGGGATGGGATTTAGTGATTATTCTTACTGCGGCTTTTTGTTGGGTTACTATTGGCTTTAGGTGAGTTGCTGCAGTTGAACCCCAAGCACAGATAGCATAGGTGAGGTATGGATATATAAGTGAATGGTATAGTGAGAGAAGGGCAGTTTGCGGTACATAGTATCGTATCTTGGAGAGGATCCCCACCGTTTTGGATACTTTTTTTGTTATGTGTTGGATATGGGTGCTGAAATTTAGGTTGTTGTCGAGGTATAGGCCAAGGAATTTGCCCTCATTATGTCTGGCAATTAGAGTGTTGTCGATCTTAATGTTAAGTTGCGCAACACCTGCTCTGCTACCAAATATAATATAGTAGGTTTTGCCAGTGTTAAGTGTAAGTTTATTGGCTGTTATCCAAGTCGATATTTTGAGCAGCTCTCGTTAAACAATGGTGTTGAGGGTGGCGAGTTTAGGGTGGGAGATGACATAAGTCGTGTCGTCAGCAAAGAGAATGGGTTTCAGGTGTTGGGATATGTTTGGAAGATCATTGATGTAAATGAGGAAGAGCAGGGGTCCAAGGACACTTCCCTGCGGAACTCCAGTATCAAGTGGCCGTATTGATGAGGCTGTGTCTTTAATGGTGACATACTGATACCTATTAGAAAGGTAGGATTTAAAATATGCAAGTGCATGGCCTCTTATACCACAGTGGTCAAGTTTCTGGGGTAGGATGCCGTGGTCTACTGTGTCAAACGCTTTTCTTAGGTCAATAAAAATTCCTAGCGGATATTCCTTATTTTCCAATGCTGTGTAAAGCAGGTCTAGAATTTTTATAATTGCATCATTAGTGCTTTTATTTTTACTGAATCCAAATTGGCAGGGGTTGAGTATGTTTTGTGACGTTATAAATGAATATAGTCTCCTGTGCACGAGTTTCTCGAAGATTTTGGATAGCAATGGTAAGTTTGATATTGGTCTATAGTTGTTTACGTCTGTAGGGTCACCACCTTTATGTATTGGTATAACCCTTGCTGTCTTGAGTAGTGTCGGGAACGTGCTAGTTTCTAGTGACTTGTTAAAAAGTAATGTAATAGCATGCGAAAGGACATGGGCCACTCGCTTGTACAATAATGGTGGGACGTGAGACAAATTCTCAGAGTTATTTTTAAGTGACTATGATACAAGATAGTTGGTTAGAGTAATAGATTGCAGTACCACCCCCAACTTGGTATGGTCTGCAGTTGTGGATTGCTGTGTATCCTGGTAGTGGGTAGATATCAATTGTGTCCTGCTTAAGCCAGGTTTCAGTAAGAATAATGCAGGAGAAGGGTGTCTTTAGTGACTCAAGGAGTGCCAGGAGGTCATCATAGTGTGTGCTTAAGGACCTGATGTTGTAGTTAAGAACTGATAGACTTTGAGCAGTGTTCAGGATAGTGCTGGCTTGTGATGCTGTGTAATAAAGGCAGTTACTTTCCAATAAGTTTTGATTGTGTGTTAGATTATGGAGGTTTAGGTCAGGGTCAACGTGATCATTCATCTTTTAGGTTTAAATAGTGGTTGTTTATATCCTGTATTATGTGATGAGTTCTAATACTGATTTCTGTAGTGGTGGGAGGTTTGGACAAGTATACCGCTAAAGCACTTTGGTCATATAGAGTGTAGTCACTAATAAACATAATGAAATTGATATTGTCTGTTTGTTGTGCTAGAATAAGCTAAAGTACTACTAGGTATAAACTAATACTATAAAAAAGCAAATTACAAGTGGTACCAGACTCACTCTTGTAATTGCACTAAGGTCTAATAAAATGAATTTATTGTTGTCTAAGTATTGAGTTAGAATGAGCTAAAGTACAACTAGGTATAGTTAGTTTAGGTGTTGTCTAAGTATTGAGTTAGAATGAGCTAAAGTACAACTAGGTATAAACTTATAATTTAAAAATACAAATTAAAATGGTACTTGCAATTGCACTAGGGTCTGATATAGGTTGTTAACAAGATCAAGCATACTATACATTATCTTTGATTATGCTCACAGATGGAAATGCTTTCATTTTTTTAGTTAATAACTTATTTTTCACTGTATTATTCAAACTGAAAATTACATTATTTTCAAAATTATTTCTTTGATTTTTCAGCATTTTAAGATTTCTTAGCCTCGAAGACTGAAACCCTGGCTTAAGCCCCTAGATTCACTTCTGTCGTTATAACTGATGATATTAGACAAAACATTGCTACTATGCATAAAGTATGATTTAAGACTAATTCGAGTATGCATAATTAATCCTACACAAAGAATTTCCGTTCCAGAAAAAAATGAAAATTCATTTCTTTATATATAATGAGTATTTCTGACGAATTAGCTACAAGTGAACAACATGCACAATCTTACATTGTGGAATGTACTTAATATATAATAAACAGAGA
Source organism: Cherax quadricarinatus (assembly GCF_026875155.1). NCBI lineage: Eukaryota > Metazoa > Arthropoda > Malacostraca > Decapoda > Parastacidae > Cherax > Cherax quadricarinatus. The sequence goes on along the minus strand of NW_026507137.1, from coordinate 27,295 downwards.
CTGAAAAAAAATACGTATCAAGGTTTTTTAAAATACTCAAAATATCTCAGTATTTTGGGTGTTGCTGACTAGCTGGCTACACTTGAAAAGCCTATATATACGTTAACTGAGAAATGCTTAATTTTTAATAAACAGTGGGTGAAAAACTGTAATTTTTTTAACTAAAATTCCTGATATGCTGGGTCAATTTTAATCTAGTTTACAGTGAGCATAATTGTGTTAATAAGGAACGTCAACAGTACCTTACCAACAGATGGAAAGTATTTTGTTATTGTTCGTTGTACTCTGTTATTCAAGAGCAGATTTCACGTTTTTACTGTTTTAAATTTCAGCCTAATTTTACACTCTCTGCTACAGAGGAGTCGGTCATGAACCCGTCAACCTTATATAACAGTAATGATAAAGAATTTGTCACCGTATTGAAAATTTTACGATGCCTGTGCTCCAACTGACTCCTGGGAATGTATTTCATATATCAATTAATAACCATAAATTAATGCAATATAATGCTCGTCTGCGCAGACAACCTTAGCATAAATTGAATTAAATTAAGGCAGTGTTATCTCAGGAATAAAATTAGCAATGAATCATGTAGTGGGAAAAACCATCGAGGCACTCCATGTCCAACTAACTTACTAAGTACAGATAAGTTGGTGAGGCAGAAAGTTTTGGGTAAGATCTTTATAAACAAGAAATTCTAGACAATTATATTATTTTTTACTAAAAAGAATTTGTTGACTTTTCCTATATAGTGTAAAGTGTTTACAGAGTGCATTTAAAGTTAATTGATTTTCAAAAAGTTGAGAAAGTAGTATCAAGCAAGTCCATGGTCGACAGGAATATAATTGAATCTTGTTTCATAAAAAGCAGTTTTGACAATAATATGAATTTTTCCCTTTGGTTTATATAAATTAGTTTCCATTTTATAATTAATAGAATTTGGGGGAAGAATTTAATAATACACTGGACAAATAATAATTTTAAAAATTTTCTTGGGTAGAAAATAGTTTGTTGTTGGTTGTGCAAGGACCTGTCCAGTTGGGTCGGCGCCCCGTCAGGTGTTTAACCGTTGTGGGATCTGATATTTGAGGTGTTGGCCAGACCCCCTTATATACCTTCCTTGGATGCTTTACTTTCATAGTTCCTTGAAAATGTGAGTTGTCACGAAAGCGCTTGGAATTTCTCTATTCTTTCAGAGTGGTTGTTTTGCATATTCGAAATCACCTGTTTACTGTGATCTTATTGCATATATATATATATATATATATATTTTATATATATATATATATATATATATTATATATATATATATACATATATATATATATTATATATATATATATATATATATAAAATATTTTATATATATATATATACATGTATATATGTATAAATTGCTTGGTCCTGTGGATTAGAGTGGGACAAAGCAGCATGCGTTCAAATCCTTGGCTAGTCGCAGTGTTGTTATATTTTATTTATAATATATATATATATATATATATTTATATATATATATATATATATTTATATAATATTATATATTTTATATTATTTTATTATATATATATATATTTTTTATTTTATATATTATATTTATATATATATATATATATATAAATTTATATATGCATATATATATATATAAAATATATATATATATATATATATATATTATATATATTATATATGTGTGTGTGTGTGTGTGTGTGTGTGTGAGTGTGTGTGTGAGTGTGTTTTGTGTGTGTGTGTGTGTGTGTGTGTGGGTGTGTGTGTTTTTGTGTGTGTGTGTGTTACTCACCTAGTTGAGGTTGCGGGGGTCGGTCCGAGCTCCTGGCCCCGCCTCTTCACTGATCGCTACTAGGTCACTCTCCCTGAGCCGTGAGCTTTATCATACTCTGCTTAAAGCTATGTATGGATCCTGCCTCCACTACATCGCTTCCCAAATTTTCCCACTTACTGATACTCTGTGGCTGAAGAAATACTTCCTAAACACCCCTGTGGTTATCTGTGTCTTCAGCTTCCAACTGTGTCCCTTGTTACTGTGTCCAATCTCTGGAACATCCTGTCTTTGTCCACCTTGTCAATTCCTCTCAGTATTTTGTATGTCGTTATCAAGCCCCCCTATCTCTCCTGTCCCCCAGTGTCGTCAGGTTGATTTCCCCTTTAACCCCTCCTGTAGGACATACCTCTTAGCTTGGGACTAGTCTTGTTGCAAACTTGCACTTTCTCTAGTTTCTTCACGTGCTTGGCTAGGTGTGGGTTCCAAACTGGTGCCGCATACTCCCAATTGGGCCTAACATACGTGTGTGTGTGTGTGTGTGCAATAAGATCACGTAAAAAAAGGTGATTTTCAGAATATGCAAAAAAACCACCGTGAAAGAATAGATTATTATTATTATTATAATCAAGGGGAAGCGCTAAAACCCCGGAAGATTATACAGCGCCTGGGGGGGGGATGTGGAAGGCATTCAGGCTTAATTAATTCGGGGAATGGAGCACAGATCCAATTCCCTAAATCAAGAGCCCCTCACCAACATCAAGGAACCTTCCTTGAGGGGGTGAAAGAATAGAGAAAATTTTAAGCGATTTCGTGATACTCACATTATCAAGGAACAATAAAAATAATGCAAACAAAAGAAGGCATATAAAGGGTTAGAACACACCTCACTATCACATCCCACAACAAAACAACACCTGACGCGCGACTCATAAAAAAGAGAACGCTACAGCAGGCCCCCTGGCCCAAAAACTAGACAGGTCCTTCACACAACCCACGAACAAACTATTCTACCCAAGAATTAAGAATTTTAAAAAATTATTGTTTGTCCAAAAGTATTATTAAATTCTTCCCAAAATTCTATTAATTTTAAATGGATCTAAATTTTTATAAACCAAAGGAAATATTCATATTATTGTCAAAACTGCTTTTTATGAAACAAGATTCAAATTTATTTCTGTCAACCATGGACTTGCTTTATACAACTCTCTCAACTTTTTGAAAATCAATTGGATGGTTAAAAAACTCTCACATGAATAAATAAAGCATTGGGAATCTTGTCCATTTCTAATGTAATATTTATGTTGTTTTAATCTTAGTTCGGACTTTTACCAGTTTGACCGTAATAAACTTTATCGCAAAATTTTTTTAAAGGGAAATTTTTTGACACATCCGTCAGCATTTCTGGGGGAATTCTTTATCAAAAGTTTTTTTTACTGTATCAAGATTTTTAAATACAACTTTGATATTAAAAGCCTTAAGTCTAAGAGAAGACATATCAACCAAGTTTTCATGGTAAGGGAGAAGCAACATATTTTTAGTTGAAATAAGACTGGTTGTCCCTTTTTTGAATTGTAAAAAGTATTTCTAGCAATTTTAAAAGATTTATCAATTACGTTTCTTGGGTATTTCAAATCTTTAGCTATTTCATAAATTTTGGATAATTCCTCATCTATGAATCAGGACTACAAATTCGTAAAGCTCTCAAAAACATTGATGAGAAAACAGACAGTTTAGCTCTATCTTGATATGAAGAATAATAGTGGACATAGAACAGTTATTTGTAGGCTTTCTGTAAATTTTAAATTTGAATTCATTATTACCCTTTTAAAAATTAAAACATCTAGAAAAGGCAATGAGTTATTTTCTTCAAATTCAACAGTAAAGTTTATAGAATTGGCTAAGCTATTTAATTTGCCAAGGAAATGGTGATATTCACTTGTCGGTTGACTTTCAATGACAAAGGCGGGGAGTGGTGCCTACGACATGTATCACAAGCCTCAAGATACAAAAATTGATGAATTGTTTACCTTACGGAGTGTTGGAGGCAGTGGTCTTAGGGTTCTGCAAGTATTCTACGGTAAGTTGGACTTGTCTAGTGATTTCTCTTGCTTAGATTAGATCAAAGGTTGAATATGCGCGCCACTACCTGCACTCGTGTTTGAACTGGAAGCTTGGAGGGCTGAAAAACCGCAAAACGGAAGTAAGAGGATATATCCCTAGGGAATGCCCTCGTACTGCCCAAATCTTAATAATGCAGAAAGAACTTAATATACCAAGCATTAGAGGATCGTGTTACCTGAAAGGATATATCCTCACTGGTCCAATAGCTTAGGTTAGCCCATTCATGACCCCTGCACAGACGCCTCCAAACTTTCTCAGCACTGGTGAACCATCCTTCCAGATGGATCGAAGAAACTGAACCGATTTCCGCATGAACCAGCTACAAGTTCTATGGTCAAGTTAGGCAGCCGAGACACTTCCCTGCTCCATGGGATATACCCCATTCCAAACTATCATTCCTCATTTCCCCAAAAAACTCTTCCTTAAATCACAACCCAGCTTTCGTCCCTTGGAGTCAAACGATGATGTCTAAAGCTGTATTGATAACTAGTCACAAATTATTTACGATGAAGGTCTGTTCACCAATCCACTGGTGCAGTTTGGTAATTGCTGCTGTTCATAACAGAGTGATGGCTTTCATAAAGAATTGGGGGGAGCCCGCATCAATAACTGGCCACTACCTTCAAACAGAACTGTTTGCCATATTCCAGGCACCTCAAATGCGTCAAATATCTAAGGTTGACAGCTTTACTTGTACCTGATCCTCTGTCATGCCATAATGCACTCAATTGATTAAGTATAAATTGTGGCATGGTTGCGTCATGAAGCCAGACACCAGGTATTTATTTATTTATTTATTTATTTGAACATGATTACATTATTGTAAAACAGATAAAAATTAAGCACAAAGATATAACAAAGACAGGCATATGGCATTTCTGTATAGCTGTGCATTCAGTAGAATGGAGTATTCAGTAGTGTAATGATAAAGATAAAAAAATACAAAGATTGATGGTATCAGGTTAAACATTAATGAGATACAAATATGAGAAACATTTATGAGATACAATTTTTAAGATTCAATTATTCAGTATTTATTTGTTGTGGGTGAGTAAGTGATTTTTGAAAGAGAACGTTGAATTAAATAAACAGTGTTTCCTTTTAAGAAATTACAGGTAATGAATTCCAGATTTTTATGGCCTATTATGTGCATTGAGTTTTTTTGCATAGCGTGAGATGGACACGAGGAACATCAAAGATGATCTTGGCCTTGTGTTATGGTCATGTTGTTTTCTGTTGATTTTGGTAAGGAGACTTTTGGGGATGGTTTATATCCGAGAAAAGTGGTTCTATAAATGTTAATCGGTGCCGTATAATATGGAAGATTTGTATGTGAGTAGGAGGTTAGGGTTTATGATATTGTAAGATTGGTAAGATTGTGACAGGGAGTCAGAGTCACATGCTGTTGGATTCCTCTCACATTGGTCTTCAGATGCATGAATAGAACTGATAACTAGGCTAAGCTGTACGCTTCACTCAAAGAGGTAGTAGATAAATCTTGGGTGTCAGTTAGCAATATTGAGAACCATTAAAAGAAACGAACTTCAATTGAACTTTATTGACTTAAGACTAGGTTAGACTGACACAAGTCAGTCCACTATCATCCATTCTATCATGCAGAGGACGCCATATGACAATGGTTGGCATCCAACAAGAAAAGCAACTCTTGATTCACTACCGCCCGGCTCCGCTGGGTACCAGCATCCTTGGCAGGTAAATTAAATCCCACCACCAGATGTAGACCAAACGAAATAGTAAACATTGCCAGATGGCCTATTGTCACACCTTACGTCATTATGTACGGAGTTGCGATAAAATTATGACGTATAGCGACACTCACTCAGAAATTTCAAGAAATGGCAAAGTAATTAATTACACAGCGGTAAATAATTACAGACCAATTCGCGAAATACCCTGACATTGCTGGCTGTAAAGAAAGCATTACAGTGTGTACACACAAGTGTACACACTAGTAGAGGTTGCCTTGGTCACCCAAGCCTCCTGGCCCCGCCTCTTCACTGTCACTACTCGGAACACTACTCCCTGAAAACCGTGATGCTTTTATTATAACCTCTGCTTTAAAGCTAGTAAGGATCCTGCCTCCACTACATCGCTTCCCTAACTATTCCACTTCCAGACTACTCTGTGGCTGAAGAAATACTTCCTAACAACCCTATGATTCATCTGTGTCTACAACCTACCAACTGTTGTCCCCATGTTGCAGTGTCCCATCACAGGACATCCTGACTTTGGTCCACCTTACAATTCCTCTCAGTATTTTGTAGTCGATTATCATGTCCCCCTATCTCTCCTGTCCTCCAGTGTCGAAGGTTGATTTCCGCTTAACTCTCCTCGTAGGACTTACCTCGTAGCTCTGGAACTAGTCTTACCGAGCACCTGGAGAGAGTTCCGAGGGTCAACCCCCAGGCCAGGCATGTGGACCAGGCCTCCTGGTGGATCTGAGTGCCTGATCAACCAGTGCTGTTACTGCTGGCTGCCACGCACATCCAACGTACGAGTCACGCCCGGCTGGTCCGTAACTGACTTTAGGTGCTTGACCAGTGCCAGCTTGAAGACAGCCAGGGTCTGTAGAATCCCCCTTATGTAGGACTGGGAGCAGTTAACATTCTCGGGCTCCTGACACTTACTGTAATTGTCTCTTAACGTGCTATTGATACCCCAGCCTTTCATTGGGGGGAAGTTGCATCGTCCTGCAAGACCTTTTGCTTTCGCTGTGAGTGATTTATGTGTTGCAAGTTCGGTACTATACCCTCTAGGATTTTCCAGTTGTATATATCATGTATCTTCCCGCCTGCGTTCCAGGGAATACAGGTTTCATGAACTTCAAGCGCTCCCCGTAATTGAGGGTATTTTTATCTCCGTTATGCGCGCCATGAAGTTTCTCAGTACATATTTCTAGGTTAGCAATTTCACCTGCCTTGAAAGTGCTGTTAGTGTTGCAGCAATATTCCAGTCCTAGATAGAACAAGCACGCTGAAGAGTGTCATCATGGGATTGGCATCCCTAGTTTTTGAAGGTTCACATTATCCATCCTGTCATTTTTCAAGCAGCTCGATTGATACAAGAATGGGCCTTGAAGATGAGAATCCTGGAGTTACCGGAGTTTACCTTGGAGAGAGTATTCGGGTGTCAATGCCCCCGCGGCACCGGTCGGTGACCAGCTCCTGTGGATCACGCCTGATCAACACAGGCTTGTAGCTGCAGGCTGCACGTAAAACCAACGTACGAGCCACAGCCCGGCTGATCAGAACGACTTTAGGAGCTTGTCCAGTGCCGGCATGATCACTCCCAGGTTTCTTTGACGTTTGGTTTTACGCTCAATTATTGTGGAAGGAGTTTGTTTTTTGTACTCTATGAAGTTTTATTTTCTCGTGTTTACCAAATCGGAGTAAATGAAATTTCTCATCATTGAACTTCAAATTGTTTTTCTGCAGCCATTGAAAGATTTGTTGATGTCCGCCTGGAGCCTTGCAGTGTCTGCAAATGGAAGACACTGTCATGCAGATTCGGGTGGTCATCTGCAAAGGAAGACACGGTGCGTGGCTGACATCCTTGTCTATGCCAGATATGAGATGAGGAAACTGAATGGGAGCGAGTATCGTGCCTGTGGAACGAGCTTTTCACCGTAGTCCCCCCCCCCCCGCCTCGGCTTTACTCTGTGACTACTACTCTTTGTGTTCTGTAAGTGAGGAAATTATAGCTCCTCTACCAACTATTCCTGTTATACCTTTAGCACGCATTTTTGTGCGCTATTACTCCATGGGCACACTTGTCGAGGCTTTAGTAAAGTTTTATATATATTATAACTGCATTCTTTTTGTCTCAGTGTCATCTAGGGACCTTGTCCGAAGTGATCCAATAGTAGAGACAGACAAGAGCGACACTGCTCTAAACCCATGTTCCTCTGGGTTGGTAACTGATGGTAACTAGATGGGTGGTGATCTTGCTTCTTAGGACCCATTCAAAGATTTTTTACGATATGGGATTTTAATGTCTCGGTCTGAGATCTTTGCTATTGCTTACGTGCCCCCTTTGTGGGTAGGGGCTATGTCTGTGTTTTTAGTACTGTGGGAGACCCTGTGTCCATGGCTCCCTCTCCATAGGAAGGTAAAAGCTCGTGATAGGGCTTCTGAAGTTCATTGATGACTCGGAGTTTCCATGAGTCTGGCTCTGGGCAGAGTGCATGGTCATGTCATTTAATCGCCTGTTCGAAGTCATTTGCGTCAGGATAACATCAGATAGGCTTGTGTTAACCCAATTCTTGCTCTCTCATAAAAAAATCATTCTTCTTCGACTCTCAGTCTGGTAAGCGGCTGCTAAAAACTGAGCCATAATGGGACATGAGTGGCTCACGCATTTCCTTAGCTGTCATCTGTTTAGGACCCATACTTGTTTAAGTAGGGTCCCAATACGGATGTAATTTTTCTCGACTTGATTGCATAAGAAACTAAATACTTGTGGTTCTTTTCGATTTCATTATGGCTATTATTTCTCCCTCCGCGATTTCCTGACTCCTATAAGATTCCTTTAGCTTAAGTTCGATGTTTGCTATTAACTGATCATGTCTCCCACGCATTTCAGATATAATTGGCCTCTTTAGCAGCTCAGTTACTCTTTTCCGTCCGCCTGTAAAGTAGTGCCTGTCTCTTTCTATATTACATCTACTCCTCCTTTTACTTAAAAAGAAAAAAAAAGGATAAGCCTTGAGGCTTACATCGAGTGCGGCTGCCCACTGATTTAATCTGTTCTAGGCATAAGTTGGTCCTGTGTTGCTTAGTCTATCCTCCCCAGCTTACATTGGTTAGGACATTGGTTTACTGGTCCAACTTTATGTCTTGTTATTGCAGTTGAATTTGGTGAAGGCTCCCTCGTGACTAATCTCATTAATAGTCCTGGGGCTCCGCGCATACATGTCAAAACCTCGATTATTTGTTGACTGAGTAATATTGTTTTTGAAATGGTGGACAGTTCGTACAGATCATCATTGTTAGAGAAGATGAGTCTAGTGTAATTCCTCCAGTCTAGTATGGCTCTATTATTTGCTGGTTTAAGTTGAATTTTGTGCAGAGATTTAAAAGCTCGTGTGTGTAAAAGTTCTCCGTTCAGCGCTGCCTCCTGGTGTATTGTCCACTGCAACATATATTTTGTTATATTCCTCCATATTAGGTGCCCTAAGTTGAAATCCTCCAGGACAAGATGTTGGGCAGGAGCTGGCAGATTTTCCAGACAGTGGTCATTTTTTAACAGCTTATCCTGAATATTGCTGGGACGTGCATCCGAGGCTGTAGACACCACAAAGACTAGGTTTTGGATCTCGTTCTTTACTGCAAAAACTTTCTACTACATCATTTTGAAGGCAGTAAGCAGCTCTGTGCACACAAGTGACCTCTGCGAAATATAGGCCACCCCCCTCTTTTGGAGCCTGTTGTCACTCCTGTCGCATTTGTATAGGGTTTGTAACCTGGGATCCATATTTCGTTGTCCCAAGTGATCCCTTTATGTAGGTTTCTGGTAAAAGCGCGAACATTGCATTTGCCTCTTCAAGCAGTCCATCGATGAAGTTATTTTGTAGTTCGTTGCTTGGCATTAGACCCTGAATAATTGCAAGGAAGAAATGTCATCGAACTGGTGGTATTGGTGGTACAGGGGGGGGACTTTTTTCAGCTCTAGTATCCGTATCTGTTTGGTTGGGAGGAGTCCATCGACTGTGGTTTCCACTCCAGGAATGACTGGCTTGCGTACGATTTCCGCCATTTCCTGCCAGTTTTTTTTCTTCCATACCTGTGCACTAAAAAACCTCTCCCTCTTGAGTGGCTGTATCTACCCAATATTCGGCCAAGGCCTTATGTTTTGTATCTATTTAGTCCCCTTTAGAATCGTGAGCCAGGCCAATTTAAGTTATAGCACAGTCCTTACCTGTACTGAAGAGGACACAATTCAGGGTGACAAAGCTTACAGGAAGTGCGTTTGCATTTTCCTGTTTCCATAAGGCACAGCATTTCTAGGGTGGTCCATAGTTTTGCAACGTCCCCCATCTGTTTTTCCAGATTTGCCATGGTCTGCAGATACTTTGCCGTAGTTTGTCTGCGTGTTGCCTGTGTGGTGTGATGTACTCACCTATTTGTACCCACCTATTTTGTGGTTTGCAGGGTTCGAGTCACAGGCACCTGGCCCGCCTCTTCGCAGAATGCTAACAAGGACCTCTCTCTCCCTGCCCCAAGAGCTCACTCATACCTAGTCTTAAAACTAATGTAAGGTATGCCCGCCTCCACAACGTCACTAACTCGTCTACATTCCCCGGCCGACTACTCAAAGACAGAAGAAATACTTCCTATCATCCCTTTGATTCATCTGAGTCTTCACTTCCAATTGTGACTCTGTGTCTGAGTCCCTACTCTGGAACATCCTTCTTTGTCCACCTTGTCTATTCCGCATATTTATATGTCGTTATATGTCACCCCTAACCCTCCTGTCCTCCAGTGTCGTCCAGCCGATTTTCCCTCAACCTTTCTCTTAGGAAAATCCCCGTACTCTGGGACTCTATCTTGTTGCAAACCAATGCACTTTCTCTAATTTCTTGATTTGCTTGACTATGTGGGATTCAAAACTGGTGGCAGCTTACTCAGTATGGTCACTGACGTAAATGGTCATACAGAGTCTTAACCGAATCCTTACTGAGGTATCGGACGCTATCCGTAGGTTTGCCAGCGCCCCGTATGCTGGCAAGGCAGTTATCTGAATGAATTGTGCTCCTCAGGAGATATCTCGTTTTTATACTCCACTCCCGAGATCTTTTTCCTTGAGTGAGGTTTGCAGTCTTTGGCCATCTATACTATATTGGTGTGTCTGCGGTCTTCTAGCCTTCCCAATCTTCATGACTATGCCTTTGGCAGGGTTAAATTTCAAGGAGCCGTGCAGGGACGCAGCTTGTAGCCTGTCGCAGGTCTCTTTGTCGTCTCCTTGTTGCCTGATCCTCAACCGATTTGACTTTATTTTCCCTCATTCCTTTGCCTTCTGTGCATTTTTCCATTCTCTAGAGCAATTAGTTTTTGACCTCCGCTGCCCTTCGGTAAATCCAAGGGCTCATCTGACCTATTCCCATTATTTCTGTTACCCTTGGATACAAAGCCTTGGCCTCTGCATCCTCTGCATGTTATTGTTGTTACAAAGTCCAGCATTTCGTTTACTGATTTTCCTACCAACTCCTGTTTTACCAATGAACCCCTGCAGCGAAGGATGCCCTCATTCCTGCTGTATCCCCCCTTTTATAGTTTATCTTTTTTCCCCTATCTCTCCTGTTTAACCACTCGCCACTTTTTAGCTCCACGATGTAATCAAAGCACAAACTACGTGGTCACTAGCTTCCAAGGGGCCTTTCATATGTGATGCTGCCTCAATTCCCTGAGCTACTAGTACCAGTCTTTGCGTGGTTTCATCACTTCCTCTCTCTCTGGAGTATTATCCCCTTAACATGTTTGTGATGCATGAGATTCTGCCAAGCACCACATCCATCATCTTGGCTCTCCACTGTTTCAGGGCCCCTATGTGGCTCCAGGTTTTCCCAATCAATCTCCCTAGTGATTGAAGTCGCGCCCTTCTACCAGTAACCAGCAAGAGTGTCCCACCATTGCTCTGCCTGAATTCATGTTGTGGTGTTGTTTGTTGTGTGTCCCACCTAGTTGAAGGTTTGCAGGGGTCGAGTCTAAGCTCCTGGACCCCGCTCTTCACTGGTCGCTCTGGCGTCCTCTCTCTTCCTAACCGTGGGACTTTATCATACCTCTTCATAAAGCATAATGTAGATCCTGCCTCCACTACATCGCTTCCCCAAACTATTCCCACTTCCAGACTACTCTGGGCCTGAAGAAATACCTTCCTAACATCCTTGAGTTATTCATCTGCGTCTTCAAGTCCACTGTGTACCTCATTGTTGCGTTGAAAGCTTCCAAAACGGTAATACAATACCGACAGGTGTTGTTAGGTAAGACACATATCGTAACAGGTTACGCAACTTTATTCCGAAACGTTTTACGCTACACAGTAGGCTTCTTCAGTCGAAACAGAAAGTAGGGACAGGAAACAGTAGAGAGGAAGAGCGGATGTAAACAGGCCACTCACACTGAAAGATCGAGCGCATAATTTGGAGGTTGTCTTCAGTCCCTCCAGCCTGTAGAAGTTCAGTTCCATAGTCAGGAAACTATCTGAAGATCAAGCGACAGTGAGCAGAGACTTAAAATCTGTCGGAAGAGAGAGGATGTCGAAGTAGTATGTATAGAGGAGAATTAGCCACTGAGAAGGTCATGTCCCCCCAGATCCAACGAAATTCTACGACTTCAAGGGTGATGTCCTGATTACATCGTCTTCAACATCTCAAAACTGTTCCGCCTACTTTCTGTATTGACTGAAGAAAGCCTACCTGTGTCAGGCGAAACCGGTTCGGATTAAAAGTTGCCTAAACAAGTTCCATAGTGCTTGTTGCTGAGGGCCCCATCTCTGGAACATCTGTCTTTGTCTTTCACTTGTACAATTCCCTCTCAGTACATTTGTATGTTTTATCATGTCCCCCCTATCTCTCTCCTGCTCCTCCAGTGTCGTCAGGCTTCTGATTAGTCCCTTAACCTCTCCTCGTAGAGGACATACTCTTACACAGAGGACTAGTCTTGTTGAGCCACAACACTTTGCACTTTCTCAGTTTCTTTACGTGCCTTGGCTAGGTGTGGGTTCCAACACTGGTGCCGCATACACCTCAAACTTCCTAGTCCCTGGGACTTATCACAACTGTTCACTAAAAAAATGAGTTTTAAAAAAATACACTTCCCTTGCAGTTCCTCATCCGTGTGTTCTAGCACCAACGTCAGATGATGTATATGAGTATGCAGCCTCGCCATGATGCCCTCTGAGCACACCCGACGATCATCCTAATCTGATTGAAGGACTCGCCACCACAGAATAATTCCCTTTGCTGAGCGCAGAGACACTCAGTGTTAGGGAAGTATACAATACACTAATATGTGACAATATTTGAGAGAAGAGGAAAAAAAGTGCAGCATATGAGCAAGAAATCTACTTTGTAACCATACGGTTTGCAACACTGGGTATTTACAAAGGTCTATTTAGATCCTGAGTAAAGGCAGCGGCAGCGGCGAGCCAGTGACCTTCTCCAAGCGCCGTACTTTCACCAACTACCAGAGCTACCAATGGCCCTTATGATCGCGCCCTAGTTACAAGCCAAAACTGCACTACCCAACGATAGGCAACCCTGACTGACCGAAAAGAGTACCAACAGTGAAAACGCTACAAATAGACAAAAATAGAGATCAAAGGAAGATTTGTTCTGACAAACTAACCCGTAAGCAACACCCCGCTTGCCACAGCCGGAAAACGTCAACCCTAACAGACTTTGTATACTACAACTTCTCTTAACTACAACAATTCCTGTAGTATTATGAGGCGCAATCTAATAGGAAACAGCACCCAGGCCAGCAAAGAAAACCCCGAAAAATCAACTATTCAACAAGTGTGTCAGGAGGACGCCGGCCCAGCAACCACCCCCACTCACTCACCACTCAAGCCACACCACAAGCAATAACAAACAAACAGTGGCCTGCCACCAGCCCATCCTCACCCTCTTCCCCGGATTCAACCTACCAAGTATGTCTCTCAGTATGACCAACGATCCAGATACCCTAGAAGTCAGCATCTCCAACTATAGTTCATTTAAAATAATGAAACTTCGAGAGACGCTAGCAAAACAAGACCCATATGACACAACTCGAAAACAAAATCCTCGAGTCTTGATCAAAAGTTCATCAACACCAGGAGATGCGACTAACTGTGACAAGACCATACCAGACACGTCATAGATAGCCATACCAACAAATAAAATCTCTTAATAAAAGTAGGTTGAAGAAGCAGTAAAAAGAATGGAAGCAGCAACTTAGATAATCCAGTTCAGTGACTCTTTGCTCTCCATGAAAATAAACTAGGACAAGATAAACTACGACGCAGTAATAGTTACAGTCCACTTTTTTCCTGTTATGAACCAAACAAACTGTAAAGAAATTACTCTTGCAGATATAAAGGACCAAACAAGTGTTAATCGTACCAGAGTCAAAATAAACGAACCAGGTTTACTATGATCGCGGCATGGTAGAAAAGTGTTATGCTTAGATTCCACTCACAATGACAGAAAAAAAGACTTATTATTTGCATCTATTTAAAGTATGAGAAAGAGGTATATAAAAACGATGTCTTAACCAAAAAAACGTCAAACACCTCGCTGTATAGAGTCCAGAAAACTTAAGCGAGAGATAATGGACACATAAACCAATGCTTCACACGGGATGGGAAATTCTAGTTGAGGAAAAACAAATGTAGGTCAACTGTACACAATCACTAACGAGAAAGATCTATCCACGATTTCTCAGGGAATACCAATCTTACAGAGAATAAACTAAACAATGTCTCAACTAAAAGACCACGTAGTGTAGTGTACGTTTTTGCTCCAATAATGTTTTTCAAATTTCATTGTACAATCTTCTTAGTAGCATTAAATAATCACTACCTCCTATTGAGATTATTTTCACTAGTAAGCAATAGGTCACCTTATGTATGTTGTTACTTTCTATTGTTCGCTATAAACAGTTAGCTTATAATTGATACTCTTCCTCTGTCCAATATTCCTACCTCATATTTTTTTTTATTTTAAATCTATCAATTGATATTGCTTACTAAAATTAATAAATATCATTTTACTGAAAATTCAATTTAATCTTAACAATTTTGACATTTAATAACCATACTATGTCTTATTACCTTTACCTGTTTTAAATACCACATTTTACTATCCTAGATTACTCTTAATTACCTTTACTGCCATATAACCTCAAGTAAAACTACCAGTGCAATATGAATTAAATAAAACATAACTTTTCCACTTTTTATGTAATCATTATATACTTACAAAATTTTAAAAAACACCATAATTACTCCCAGTCAATTTTAATTTTGTACATTAAACATTATTTTATACTTCTCAAAAAAATTAACATTAAGTTGCCAAATTTACTTCAATGTTTTATATCAACCCCAACCTTTATATTATCCCATTGTACCTGTGTACCTGTCTACCTCTTACTATCATATTATAAGCAAGACATTCCCATTGTAATTTTATTTACTAAATTAATCTTTTGTACTTTAATTGTGACTTAATATTTTGTCAAGTTAATCTAGGGATAATCTGACTTGGGGGGTCAACAACACTATACCCGACTCTATGCAAATGCAAGTACCAATACAAATTGTATTTTTTATAATATAAGTTTATATAATAATTCCTACCATCTGCCCATAAACTTTAGCTTACCAATACTTAATATTAGTCCTTATATGTAATTCACCTTTATTTTAGTCTTCAATAAAACTTATCCCAGTATATATCTTCACAATTTAAAAATAATCACGGTGCTATTCTTAGGTCTAAAGTAGAATTAATTCACAATTTTGCCATTATATTCTCAAAGCTCATTTTTTGATAACCACATTATGGTCCACCCAACTATATTAGTCCCCCTTTAATTATAATTTTATACTATAATTCTAACTTTAAAAAATTACCTTTATAGTAACTGACCTACTATCCTATTCCCAAGCTGCCCCTATTTGATCATCACTTTATTGTATTAGTCCTTAGCTCATATTTTTACATTTGATAAATAATCCAGGTGCTTATTTTTTAGCTTAAGACGAATTACATTGTTTATCTTAATCAAACTAATAGATATCACTAACAAATCTTAGATTACAAGCATTGATCCGGATCCCAACCTCTTATTTAATGACTGAAATGAATCACACAGTAACTGTAATTACTAACAGCAGAAACAATCAAAGGCTCATACTCAGTGCCAACAAACACATAACTAAATTTAACTACCAATAACAGATCTTTTAGCAAGCCATTACGATGACCTCATAGACAATTACTAATTTCCTTAATGTCAATTGTCCATCATTACACTAACTGAAACCTGCTGAAAGACTGATAGTACAGATGACTATGCCAATCCTTGTTACACAGCCATACACAACTGTAGGCCAGATCAACAAGGGGGTGCACGCCATATACTACACAGACCAACTAGAAATGTACCAACTAATACTTGGCACAAGGATGAAACATGGGGAATATATAATAGCCTAAATTCAAATCACAGTACCTACAAAAACCTCTCACTTGATAAACAGCTACAGAGTTCCACAGTATCCATTAGCCTATTTAGTCAACATCATGAAGTAAGATAACTGATGCACGCATGAACAAAGATCACTTACTACTCTCAAGGTGACTCAATATAAATCTCCTGCAAGACCAGGACCCACACGTTACGAAATTCACCAAACACATGAGTAACTGTATGTTTACTACCAACAGTAACAAAAACCTACAAGAGTTACAGAGACTAGTGGTTTCCCGTACTTGACCACATCTGACCAACACCATAGCCCCTTTAAAATCAGCATAATTACGATAATACCACAGACCACTACCCTACTTTTCTCATAACAACTCTTGTAAACTACCCAAGACACTACTAAGTCACCTTCAGACTTCACAATGAGCATCCATTAATAACTCACAACGCAAATAGCAAACATTGTATTGGCACACTGATCAGAAACCTATACAGATATTGACGATGTATAAATAATTATGCTAAAAAAACCCAATACCCATAACAATCACTGACCCCAAAAAAACAAAAACATATGACAGCAAAGATGACTGAAAAAAAAAAACCAGTCCCTGGCTAACACCCAGCATTCTCAAATCCATACATACAAAACACCAATATGAAACACAGTACAGAATGGGTCACATAACCAGAGACCCACCAAAACGATTACTCGTCAATCCTAACCAGGCCTGAATAAGAAGGGAAAAAATTGTATTAATGAGAACAGATTATCCAACTAACAGGTGAATATAAAAAAGACCTGGAAAACCCTATCAGAAATTCTGGGAACAAAAAAGATATCAGGAAAGGGGGGGGGGGGGGGGGGGGGGGGGGGGGGCGAAATAGCGAAATAAAATTAGCACAAACAGATGAACCCCAACTCCCACCACAGAACAGCAACAGACTCAAAAATTTCTTCTCCCCTATAGGACAAAACCTTTGCCAATAAAATCCCAACTCAGATACCCCCACCAAATGACTACCACACCGCAACTACCCGAACACACTGTTCCTAGCTCCGACTAACCCATACGAAGTCTCCCTTATTATCAACGCACTAAAAAACAAGGCATGGATAGATTTAATACCTTACGCACCCTTATCTACCAAAAAGTGTCACAAGTGCTACCCACCAATCATTGCAACACTCATTAACAAATCCATGAATCCTCTAAAAAAACCTTCCCTAGCCTGTATAGTCCTTGTGGCTTAGCGCTTCTTTTTTGATATAATAATAATAAAATAATCCACCTTCCCTACAGAACTCAAAATAGCAAGGGTCACCGCCGATCCACAAAGGAGGAGACCAAACAGAGTTGATAACGATAGGCCAATATTCCAACTTACACCCTCCTCAAAAATCTTCGAAAAATTAATTCATAAACTAATCTACTCCAATCCATATCTCCAAAACAACTCAACCCCTGCCAATATTGGAATCAGGCCTATAAACATACTAATGAAGCTATTATACACATCTAGAACACTATATACACCCCCCTGCAATAGAGAAAACAAGAAGTCGCACTGGGGATCTTCAATGACTTACGTAAAGCTTTTGTACAGTTGACCATGGGGACGTTGCTCCACGAAAAATTGTCACACAAAGGTATAAGAGTGTCACTCCCTCACTACCTCAAGTCTTTACCTCAGCAACAGAAGCCAATATGTAGACGCAAATGTGGCAAACCTCTTCTGCACAACCAATTACATTGGTGTCCCATAGGAAGGGAGGGGGGGGGGGGGGGGGGGGGGAACAGTGCAGTTCCTTGGCCCCTTATCTTTCGCCTATACAAAATGAACCTTCCAAATGCTATCGCACTAACTCAAACCCACACTAATGCATATGAAACACTAAATACGACCTTCTCCTTTCCTACTCTAACTTTTTACTTCTTTACACTCTTCTTCTTTCCTCTACTTTTATTCTTTTCCCAGTTCTATTTTTTCTCTTTTTTCTCTCTACTCATTTTCTTCTTATTTTTTTTCCTCTCCTTCTTTGTTTCTTCTTTTTGCTTATCTCTTTTCTCGCTCTTTCTTCCACCCCGCCCCAGTCCACGCTAGCCAATACGTGTAAATACCGACTTACAGAAAAATCCACCCAGTGATGAGGACTAACAAAACTTACACTAAACATTGACAAACCTACTTCATTCAGTATGGTAAAGAGCTACAGATGTCCCTCTTAACATAATGAAAAATGGATCCCCTATCACAAAACTACCAGCGGAAAATTCTTAGGAATCCACCTTGATAATAAGACTCAAATTTCATAACACATATACATCCAATATTTCTAAGAAAATTTCCCAGACTGTAGGCAAACTATCGAAGATACGGTACTATGTATCCACAGTCAGCCCTCCTGGCCCTATATCACACTCTTATTAACCCTATCTCACCTATGGAATTTGTGCATGGGGCTCAACAACAATTACCATCTCCGACCACTAATACCCAACAAAAAGGCTGCCGTAGAATATAACAAATTCTCACTACAGAGCACACACCACTCAATAATTCATACACTAAACCTACACAACCATACAAAACAACCATACAATTACTGCACCTATACATACAAGAACACTTAACTCTGATATTCACCCCTCCCCCTCAAAACAACTCCTTGCCAACCTACAACAGAACACATGACCATAACCACAAGGCACAGATCACTCTTTGATGTTCCTCGTGTCCATCTCACACTTTGCAAAACTCAATGCACATAAAAGGCCCTAAAATCTGGAATTCATACCTTTAAATATACAAGAAACACACCTTTAATAAAATTCAAAGTCTCTTCTCAAAGATTACTAACTCCCCACAACCCAATCAATACTGAATAACTGGAAACATTATAAAATGTATATCTTAAATGTTTCTCACAAACTATCACATAAATGTTAAACCTAAAGAACACAATCTAACTTTATAAATTTTTATAAATACACAACCTAACAGAATCACACAAAGCTGAATGCAACCTAATGACCTGTCTTATGTAATACTCACTGTGCGTTATAGTATTATCTGTTTACAATTAATGTTTTAATCACTGATTTCATCATTGCTTAGTAGCAGCGCTGTATAGTCCTTGTGGCTTAGCGCTTCTTTTTGATTATAATAATAATAATAATCATTGCTTAGTTAATCTTAAGTTAATTTTAAGCCAGCCCGTAATGCTATGCATAGTATAAGTGGCTTTGGCATACTGCTCTTATCTGTATTTTTTTTGTACCTCTGTATGTGTGCACAAATTGGAAATAAATAAATAAATAAAGTAATGACTTACGTTTTTCAATACCCAGTAATAGGTTCTACGTCTTTTGTTATTAACAATGCTTCATCTTCAGTGACTTCGAGATTAAGGTCAACTTTAACAACAGTCTTATCATCTCTAACTACGCTCTAACTTTACATATATTGTTTCACATTTCTCATTTTTTCTTGTTTGCCAACCTTAATAGTAGAATTAATTCTATGATGTTCCCATATACTTTTCTTTTGATGTATAAAGTTTTTCTTATTATTATTTTGGAAAAACACTGAATCAAGTACTGATTATGTGTTGCCTTCTTAAACCTACACACTACAATATACTTCACACTTAGGCCTATACGTAACAATATACTCATTATATTTCACCTCTAGAGAGTGTGATGATGTGCTACATGGCGTCTTGGGCTGTATATCGCGACGAAGATGGAAAGTTTGATGTGGAAGACATGATCCCACATATGTACTGCACCTCATCTTTGCCTTTGCTGGTTTTTCAACTACAAAGGAGAAATTCAGGTGCTAATAATTCGTGCAAAATCTAAGTGTTAATGTTGAAAAGTTTACGTTTTCTTAAAGTGGACTGTGCTTTCAATTAGGTAAACGTATCGTATTTGTGAATATCAACTATTTTTTTTATTTATTTTTGGCTATCAAGGTACTCGACCCCTTCCATGAACTCTGCCGGACGGCGGGGAGTGGTGCCTACGACATGTATCACAAGCCTCAAGATACAAAAATTGATGAATTGTTTACCTTACGGAGTGTTGGAGGCAGTGGTCTTAGGGTTCTGCAAGTATTCTACGGTAAGTTGGACTTGTCTAGTGATTTCTCTTGCTTAGATTAGATCAAAGGTTGAATATGCGCGCCACTACCTGCACTCGTGTTTGAACTGGAAGCTTGGAGGGCTGAAAAACCGCAAAACGGAAGTAAGAGGATATATCCCTAGGGAATGCCCTCGTACTGCCCAAATCTTAATAATGCAGAAAGAACTTAATATACCAAGCATTAGAGGATCGTGTTACCTGAAAGGATATATCCTCACTGGTCCAATAGCTTAGGTTAGCCCATTCATGACCCCTGCACAGACGCCTCCAAACTTTCTCAGCACTGGTGAACCATCCTTCCAGATGGATCGAAGAAACTGAACCGATTTCCGCATGAACCAGCTACAAGTTCTATGGTCAAGTTAGGCAGCCGAGACACTTCCCTGCTCCATGGGATATACCCCATTCCAAACTATCATTCCTCATTTCCCCAAAAAACTCTTCCTTAAATCACAACCCAGCTTTCGTCCCTTGGAGTCAAACGATGATGTCTAAAGCTGTATTGATAACTAGTCACAAATTATTTACGATGAAGGTCTGTTCACCAATCCACTGGTGCAGTTTGGTAATTGCTGCTGTTCATAACAGAGTGATGGCTTTCATAAAGAATTGGGGGGAGCCCGCATCAATAACTGGCCACTACCTTCAAACAGAACTGTTTGCCATATTCCAGGCACCTCAAATGCGTCAAATATCTAAGGTTGACAGCTTTACTTGTACCTGATCCTCTGTCATGCCATAATGCACTCAATTGATTAAGTATAAATTGTGGCATGGTTGCGTCATGAAGCCAGACACCAGGTATTTATTTATTTATTTATTTATTTGAACATGATTACATTATTGTAAAACAGATAAAAATTAAGCACAAAGATATAACAAAGACAGGCATATGGCATTTCTGTATAGCTGTGCATTCAGTAGAATGGAGTATTCAGTAGTGTAATGATAAAGATAAAAAAATACAAAGATTGATGGTATCAGGTTAAACATTAATGAGATACAAATATGAGAAACATTTATGAGATACAATTTTTAAGATTCAATTATTCAGTATTTATTTGTTGTGGGTGAGTAAGTGATTTTTGAAAGAGAACGTTGAATTAAATAAACAGTGTTTCCTTTTAAGAAATTACAGGTAATGAATTCCAGATTTTTATGGCCTATTATGTGCATTGAGTTTTTTTGCATAGCGTGAGATGGACACGAGGAACATCAAAGATGATCTTGGCCTTGTGTTATGGTCATGTTGTTTTCTGTTGATTTTGGTAAGGAGACTTTTGGGGATGGTTTATATCCGAGAAAAGTGGTTCTATAAATGTTAATCGGTGCCGTATAATATGGAAGATTTGTATGTGAGTAGGAGGTTAGGGTTTATGATATTGTAAGATTGGTAAGATTGTGACAGGGAGTCAGAGTCACATGCTGTTGGATTCCTCTCACATTGGTCTTCAGATGCATGAATAGAACTGATAACTAGGCTAAGCTGTACGCTTCACTCAAAGAGGTAGTAGATAAATCTTGGGTGTCAGTTAGCAATATTGAGAACCATTAAAAGAAACGAACTTCAATTGAACTTTATTGACTTAAGACTAGGTTAGACTGACACAAGTCAGTCCACTATCATCCATTCTATCATGCAGAGGACGCCATATGACAATGGTTGGCATCCAACAAGAAAAGCAACTCTTGATTCACTACCGCCCGGCTCCGCTGGGTACCAGCATCCTTGGCAGGTAAATTAAATCCCACCACCAGATGTAGACCAAACGAAATAGTAAACATTGCCAGATGGCCTATTGTCACACCTTACGTCATTATGTACGGAGTTGCGATAAAATTATGACGTATAGCGACACTCACTCAGAAATTTCAAGAAATGGCAAAGTAATTAATTACACAGCGGTAAATAATTACAGACCAATTCGCGAAATACCCTGACATTGCTGGCTGTAAAGAAAGCATTACAGTGTGTACACACAAGTGTACACACTAGTAGAGGTTGCCTTGGTCACCCAAGCCTCCTGGCCCCGCCTCTTCACTGTCACTACTCGGAACACTACTCCCTGAAAACCGTGATGCTTTTATTATAACCTCTGCTTTAAAGCTAGTAAGGATCCTGCCTCCACTACATCGCTTCCCTAACTATTCCACTTCCAGACTACTCTGTGGCTGAAGAAATACTTCCTAACAACCCTATGATTCATCTGTGTCTACAACCTACCAACTGTTGTCCCCATGTTGCAGTGTCCCATCACAGGACATCCTGACTTTGGTCCACCTTACAATTCCTCTCAGTATTTTGTAGTCGATTATCATGTCCCCCTATCTCTCCTGTCCTCCAGTGTCGAAGGTTGATTTCCGCTTAACTCTCCTCGTAGGACTTACCTCGTAGCTCTGGAACTAGTCTTACCGAGCACCTGGAGAGAGTTCCGAGGGTCAACCCCCAGGCCAGGCATGTGGACCAGGCCTCCTGGTGGATCTGAGTGCCTGATCAACCAGTGCTGTTACTGCTGGCTGCCACGCACATCCAACGTACGAGTCACGCCCGGCTGGTCCGTAACTGACTTTAGGTGCTTGACCAGTGCCAGCTTGAAGACAGCCAGGGTCTGTAGAATCCCCCTTATGTAGGACTGGGAGCAGTTAACATTCTCGGGCTCCTGACACTTACTGTAATTGTCTCTTAACGTGCTATTGATACCCCAGCCTTTCATTGGGGGGAAGTTGCATCGTCCTGCAAGACCTTTTGCTTTCGCTGTGAGTGATTTATGTGTTGCAAGTTCGGTACTATACCCTCTAGGATTTTCCAGTTGTATATATCATGTATCTTCCCGCCTGCGTTCCAGGGAATACAGGTTTCATGAACTTCAAGCGCTCCCCGTAATTGAGGGTATTTTTATCTCCGTTATGCGCGCCATGAAGTTTCTCAGTACATATTTCTAGGTTAGCAATTTCACCTGCCTTGAAAGTGCTGTTAGTGTTGCAGCAATATTCCAGTCCTAGATAGAACAAGCACGCTGAAGAGTGTCATCATGGGATTGGCATCCCTAGTTTTTGAAGGTTCACATTATCCATCCTGTCATTTTTCAAGCAGCTCGATTGATACAAGAATGGGCCTTGAAGATGAGAATCCTGGAGTTACCGGAGTTTACCTTGGAGAGAGTATTCGGGTGTCAATGCCCCCGCGGCACCGGTCGGTGACCAGCTCCTGTGGATCACGCCTGATCAACACAGGCTTGTAGCTGCAGGCTGCACGTAAAACCAACGTACGAGCCACAGCCCGGCTGATCAGAACGACTTTAGGAGCTTGTCCAGTGCCGGCATGATCACTCCCAGGTTTCTTTGACGTTTGGTTTTACGCTCAATTATTGTGGAAGGAGTTTGTTTTTTGTACTCTATGAAGTTTTATTTTCTCGTGTTTACCAAATCGGAGTAAATGAAATTTCTCATCATTGAACTTCAAATTGTTTTTCTGCAGCCATTGAAAGATTTGTTGATGTCCGCCTGGAGCCTTGCAGTGTCTGCAAATGGAAGACACTGTCATGCAGATTCGGGTGGTCATCTGCAAAGGAAGACACGGTGCGTGGCTGACATCCTTGTCTATGCCAGATATGAGATGAGGAAACTGAATGGGAGCGAGTATCGTGCCTGTGGAACGAGCTTTTCACCGTAGTCCCCCCCCCCCCGCCTCGGCTTTACTCTGTGACTACTACTCTTTGTGTTCTGTAAGTGAGGAAATTATAGCTCCTCTACCAACTATTCCTGTTATACCTTTAGCACGCATTTTTGTGCGCTATTACTCCATGGGCACACTTGTCGAGGCTTTAGTAAAGTTTTATATATATTATAACTGCATTCTTTTTGTCTCAGTGTCATCTAGGGACCTTGTCCGAAGTGATCCAATAGTAGAGACAGACAAGAGCGACACTGCTCTAAACCCATGTTCCTCTGGGTTGGTAACTGATGGTAACTAGATGGGTGGTGATCTTGCTTCTTAGGACCCATTCAAAGATTTTTTACGATATGGGATTTTAATGTCTCGGTCTGAGATCTTTGCTATTGCTTACGTGCCCCCTTTGTGGGTAGGGGCTATGTCTGTGTTTTTAGTACTGTGGGAGACCCTGTGTCCATGGCTCCCTCTCCATAGGAAGGTAAAAGCTCGTGATAGGGCTTCTGAAGTTCATTGATGACTCGGAGTTTCCATGAGTCTGGCTCTGGGCAGAGTGCATGGTCATGTCATTTAATCGCCTGTTCGAAGTCATTTGCGTCAGGATAACATCAGATAGGCTTGTGTTAACCCAATTCTTGCTCTCTCATAAAAAAATCATTCTTCTTCGACTCTCAGTCTGGTAAGCGGCTGCTAAAAACTGAGCCATAATGGGACATGAGTGGCTCACGCATTTCCTTAGCTGTCATCTGTTTAGGACCCATACTTGTTTAAGTAGGGTCCCAATACGGATGTAATTTTTCTCGACTTGATTGCATAAGAAACTAAATACTTGTGGTTCTTTTCGATTTCATTATGGCTATTATTTCTCCCTCCGCGATTTCCTGACTCCTATAAGATTCCTTTAGCTTAAGTTCGATGTTTGCTATTAACTGATCATGTCTCCCACGCATTTCAGATATAATTGGCCTCTTTAGCAGCTCAGTTACTCTTTTCCGTCCGCCTGTAAAGTAGTGCCTGTCTCTTTCTATATTACATCTACTCCTCCTTTTACTTAAAAAGAAAAAAAAAGGATAAGCCTTGAGGCTTACATCGAGTGCGGCTGCCCACTGATTTAATCTGTTCTAGGCATAAGTTGGTCCTGTGTTGCTTAGTCTATCCTCCCCAGCTTACATTGGTTAGGACATTGGTTTACTGGTCCAACTTTATGTCTTGTTATTGCAGTTGAATTTGGTGAAGGCTCCCTCGTGACTAATCTCATTAATAGTCCTGGGGCTCCGCGCATACATGTCAAAACCTCGATTATTTGTTGACTGAGTAATATTGTTTTTGAAATGGTGGACAGTTCGTACAGATCATCATTGTTAGAGAAGATGAGTCTAGTGTAATTCCTCCAGTCTAGTATGGCTCTATTATTTGCTGGTTTAAGTTGAATTTTGTGCAGAGATTTAAAAGCTCGTGTGTGTAAAAGTTCTCCGTTCAGCGCTGCCTCCTGGTGTATTGTCCACTGCAACATATATTTTGTTATATTCCTCCATATTAGGTGCCCTAAGTTGAAATCCTCCAGGACAAGATGTTGGGCAGGAGCTGGCAGATTTTCCAGACAGTGGTCATTTTTTAACAGCTTATCCTGAATATTGCTGGGACGTGCATCCGAGGCTGTAGACACCACAAAGACTAGGTTTTGGATCTCGTTCTTTACTGCAAAAACTTTCTACTACATCATTTTGAAGGCAGTAAGCAGCTCTGTGCACACAAGTGACCTCTGCGAAATATAGGCCACCCCCCTCTTTTGGAGCCTGTTGTCACTCCTGTCGCATTTGTATAGGGTTTGTAACCTGGGATCCATATTTCGTTGTCCCAAGTGATCCCTTTATGTAGGTTTCTGGTAAAAGCGCGAACATTGCATTTGCCTCTTCAAGCAGTCCATCGATGAAGTTATTTTGTAGTTCGTTGCTTGGCATTAGACCCTGAATAATTGCAAGGAAGAAATGTCATCGAACTGGTGGTATTGGTGGTACAGGGGGGGGACTTTTTTCAGCTCTAGTATCCGTATCTGTTTGGTTGGGAGGAGTCCATCGACTGTGGTTTCCACTCCAGGAATGACTGGCTTGCGTACGATTTCCGCCATTTCCTGCCAGTTTTTTTTCTTCCATACCTGTGCACTAAAAAACCTCTCCCTCTTGAGTGGCTGTATCTACCCAATATTCGGCCAAGGCCTTATGTTTTGTATCTATTTAGTCCCCTTTAGAATCGTGAGCCAGGCCAATTTAAGTTATAGCACAGTCCTTACCTGTACTGAAGAGGACACAATTCAGGGTGACAAAGCTTACAGGAAGTGCGTTTGCATTTTCCTGTTTCCATAAGGCACAGCATTTCTAGGGTGGTCCATAGTTTTGCAACGTCCCCCATCTGTTTTTCCAGATTTGCCATGGTCTGCAGATACTTTGCCGTAGTTTGTCTGCGTGTTGCCTGTGTGGTGTGATGTACTCACCTATTTGTACCCACCTATTTTGTGGTTTGCAGGGTTCGAGTCACAGGCACCTGGCCCGCCTCTTCGCAGAATGCTAACAAGGACCTCTCTCTCCCTGCCCCAAGAGCTCACTCATACCTAGTCTTAAAACTAATGTAAGGTATGCCCGCCTCCACAACGTCACTAACTCGTCTACATTCCCCGGCCGACTACTCAAAGACAGAAGAAATACTTCCTATCATCCCTTTGATTCATCTGAGTCTTCACTTCCAATTGTGACTCTGTGTCTGAGTCCCTACTCTGGAACATCCTTCTTTGTCCACCTTGTCTATTCCGCATATTTATATGTCGTTATATGTCACCCCTAACCCTCCTGTCCTCCAGTGTCGTCCAGCCGATTTTCCCTCAACCTTTCTCTTAGGAAAATCCCCGTACTCTGGGACTCTATCTTGTTGCAAACCAATGCACTTTCTCTAATTTCTTGATTTGCTTGACTATGTGGGATTCAAAACTGGTGGCAGCTTACTCAGTATGGTCACTGACGTAAATGGTCATACAGAGTCTTAACCGAATCCTTACTGAGGTATCGGACGCTATCCGTAGGTTTGCCAGCGCCCCGTATGCTGGCAAGGCAGTTATCTGAATGAATTGTGCTCCTCAGGAGATATCTCGTTTTTATACTCCACTCCCGAGATCTTTTTCCTTGAGTGAGGTTTGCAGTCTTTGGCCATCTATACTATATTGGTGTGTCTGCGGTCTTCTAGCCTTCCCAATCTTCATGACTATGCCTTTGGCAGGGTTAAATTTCAAGGAGCCGTGCAGGGACGCAGCTTGTAGCCTGTCGCAGGTCTCTTTGTCGTCTCCTTGTTGCCTGATCCTCAACCGATTTGA
>NW_026507136.1:0-15498 GCF_026875155.1 Cherax quadricarinatus | reverse complement strand
CACTCCTCATTATCAATCACAGATTTACGAGAATCCCTAACGTTAGCATTCTATACCCTCTGAGAAAGCCTGATCCACCTCCTCCATACAAATCTCTGTTACGACACATCGTACGATAGAACGTTACCGCAAGAACCTTTCCTTCTCTCCTCACTATCCCCTCTCCCCCTCATCACCCACGACATATATATATAATCTACCATGATATAATCTAAAGCTCTTATGACACCCTCGTCTAACCACCCATATCTAGACTTAAAGCACGCAGAACCGACACCCCCACGGCCCCCACCCTCTGTACCAACCTACTTAACCAGCACCTAACCTCCTCTAGCCCTTCACAAAAGTAAACTACATGGAACGCAGGTCTCATCCCCTCCACAGATACCACACCCCCCACCCTCTACAACCTGTCTGTTTCGTAGTATCTCAACCAGACGGAAGGATCCCATGCAGGAAACGAAACATCACCTCACGCGCCCGAGGGTTTAACTTCATTTTA
This sequence comes from Cherax quadricarinatus, assembly GCF_026875155.1. Taxonomy (NCBI): domain Eukaryota; kingdom Metazoa; phylum Arthropoda; class Malacostraca; order Decapoda; family Parastacidae; genus Cherax; species Cherax quadricarinatus. Next base: position 14,996 of record NW_026507136.1, on the reverse strand, counting down.
CTAAATCTAAAACCAAATACTCTTCCATGCATACATGGGGAACAAACCCTCAACTGGGATAACGCACCTACTACAAGTAACCTACACAAAACCCTTATACGAACCTTTCTCAGTTCCTTAACCAACATCACAGCCCTCAAAACGATTTCGCATTCCCTCAACTCCATTCCTCGATACACACACCCAGCCTGTCGTGTATCTTCCCAACTGCCCCGCGTTCACACCCTCACGCAACACTTCCCATTTAATAAACACACATTTAGCCCTCCGTCTCAAATCCATCAACCCCAACCCACCCTGACTTACAGGTAACATTACAACTTCCCTCCGTAACCAATCACAACGTGAACCCCACAAAAATTTGTACACCCGTCTTAGAATTCCCGCAATCGCTGTCCCTGTAATTGGGAACACAGCTGCAACATGCCAAATCTTACTATACAATAAAATGTTTACGACTATCACTCGCTGTATAAGAGTTAGGTGCTGGGGTCTCAGAACACCTAGACGCCCCACGATCCTTTCCAATAACCTATCCGAGTTTTCCTCCCGCGCCGCAACCATGTCATCCTTATAAATAATACCACAAATCTTTAAAGACATCGCCCATTCTTTAACAACATTACATCTCCCCCCACACCCCCCACCCAAGAACCCAACCCCATGCACCTTGACTTCGCACTATTTACCTGCATACCCGTGGCACTTCCAAATAATTGCACAACCTCGTCCAACACTCCCATTGCATCCCTTCACGAATGAGCACAGTGGTGTCGTCAACTATCCAATTAAACCCGGCCAGGCCCTCCCACCCCCACACTTCCTCACCTGGCGTACATAAGCTGCGGTCAACCATTCTATAAATGGGGTCCTGGAAACAGCAAAAAATATTGTGACATGGGGCATCCCTCTCTAATGCCTCTACCCATTGCAATATCCCTCCCATACACCCATTAAAAAAAATCTGTATCCTCATTTTCAGCCCCCTTGTATAAGTATTTACCCACTCGACTATTTCCTCCCCAAAACTCTGTCTCTAAGTATAATCTGCAAAGCTCCTCTTTCACTTTATAATGTGATCACTGCCAATCTAGAGCAAACAAAGCCGCCCTTTCACCCCCACCTTTTAGCTTTCACAAAACTTCTCAGTATGCATGTCCTTCAATCATCGACATTCCGGCAACCCAAATGAGATTTTGTCACGACCCTTCCCACAACACCATTTGAACCTATTACCTAAATTCTTTGCGAACACGTATAGTCTGCCACACATCCAGTGATATGGCTTGGTAACTACGTAGGGTGGGTGACCCTTGACAGTCAGGGACCAACACTACATACTGCAGTTATCGCTTCTCCCCAACTTACCCTTCTCCTTCATACGATTAAATAACCTAACTATAAATCCCTTATTAACGTCCAATGTTGTAATAAATTCTTACTGGGAGACGCAATACCTTGCACTTTCCCTTCCTCATTCCCCTTAAAGCATTCTCTATTTCCTCTGCCGTATAGTCCCACCTAAAGCCTTTCTATCACTATTTCCTATAATTACACGTCACATACGTACAACCTTGTCCAAAGGCCATGTCACCCACCCCCCACTGTTCCAGTACGTCTCGTACACAAGCTCTCCCGCATACGCACACATCCCCTTCGTGGTTCGTATCTCCTGCCCTGCTCTATAAATTCCCAACCCCCCACCCCCATCTACGTTACCTCTAAACTGGAATAGCTGTCACCGCCTGCCTTTGCTTTTGATGCCGCAAAGCACAGCTGCGGCTTGTCGCCCAAGCACTTCTTTCTCACCCCTCGGCCGGCACCCTTACAGTTGAAACCTTTCATTTTGCAACACCTCAACCATCCCTGTATTTAGCTATTTCATCATAGGAAATTATTCCCCCACCCCCCGCCATAGACACCTCTTAACCTATCCTCTAAATAGTTAGCCAGTCCAATATTTTAATTATTAATACGTTTTCACTTCTCCACATAAATCTTTCTAATCTTTCTTTTGCGACACTATCCCACCTGTTACAATGTCATCCACTCCTGCTTCTTCCCACACTAAGCCCTCCATAGACTGATTCACCCCTCCAACCCTCCTCATCCACCTAAAACACTTATATTTTAATTTCCAATAACTTTATTAATGTCCGGCGAGGCGTCCCACACCAACCTCCACCACCACGCCCTATGATTTGACATTGTAGCTCAACAGTACTGAAAGATATCACTATCCATCCCTGGGAGAAAGGTACACTCTATCTAGTCTTCGCTGCATATTCTACTCACTAACAAACGTATATTCAGTCTCCCCACACCGCCCCCCCACCCCCCCCCCCCCGATGGCATCAAGTAAACTAAACATACTTAATAAATCCCTAAGAGTCCACAGACATATATCCAGGCCCTTTTGGAGTCCACATCAGCCACCCTGATATTTACACTGTTCCAATACACACCAAATATCGCCACCATATGGCAGTGCACTTAAGTAAAACACAAGAGCCTCCACACACAAAAATTCATTCTTTACCTTTAGTTATTTTCTGCCGGCGATACCACACTCACAAAGACACACGCTTACCCATCCCCACCATCAAACGCAACACCCTCCCTCCCCCTCCTCCCTCAATTCTCCTGACAATAGACGGGCTCGTTCTCTCCTTATTAAAATTCCCACACCACCTTTTAGACGGGGAGGAGATTGGCAGGGACTTCTCGAAATCCTGCCTCCTCCAACACCCTACCCTCTTTAAAATTGTGCTCCTGCAGGAACACAACATCCACTCTAGATTTATTCAGGAAATTAAGAAACCAATTTCTCTTCATACCGCTATTAGGACTTTTAGGTGTTCCCAGTAATTTAAATGCTATGCGAGCCGTAAATGATATCTATCTGTTCCCGTACGGATATCTTCCCTGCTCTGAATGGGGCTGTCAACATTGAACAATAATCTAAACGAGAGAGCACAAGCGATTTGAATAGTCCCTTGTTATAGTGTCAGTGGTGACACTATTCAAATCATTTGTGCTCTCTCGTTGAGAATAGTTCAAGGCAAGGGAGAGCGGAACTTGAAGAAACACAGAGATCATTTACAACCCGCATAGTGTAATGTCTACGCACTTCTGGCAAGACAACTATTAAGTGAATAGTGATGAGCAGTTTTCCTATGTTTGGGTTCGCCACCACCTTGTGGGAGACAGCTCGCTGGTGTCATTGCGGTCGGGTGTCAGAGGAAGTGGTGAGGACGGAGGAGTCAGACTTTCTGTATTATTTCTATCATCTATCTAGAAAACCAGCTGAAGTGCAGATTTTAATTAATTTTTCTGTGCATAGAGCCTCGGTGTTGACTAAATTCTACTGTCTGCTTTCCCAACTACTCCCATGTACAATTCATTAATAAGCTGAACAAATCTTATCTTAGAGCAGAAAACTTTATCTTACTGCGCACGAAATGTTATATTTTGGCGTTAGACTCACAGCGGTGCCGCATCGCTGCTCGCCAGAGATATCGTGTGACGCATTAACCTCATCATAAATTAAAAGTGAACTAGTAAAGACACTCTATAAACCTAAATACCAGACTTGACCCTCCTGTGCCCGTGACTAAGACAACAAGAGCGGGGTGCTGGAGAGGTACCATCAACACACGCTGGTGTAGCAGAGTGCTGGAGAGGTACCATCAACACACGCTGGTGTAGCAGAGTGCTGGAGAGGTACCATCAACACACGCTAGTGTAGCAGAGTGCTGGAGAAGTACCATCAACACATGTTAGTGTAGCAGAATGCTGGAGAAGTGCCATCAACACACGCTAGTGTAGCAGAGTGGCTGGAGAAGTACCATCAACACATGCTAGAGTAGCTGTGTGATTGGGAGGTTACATCAACAAACGTAGTGTAGAAGAGTGCTGGAGAAGTACCATCAACACACGCTTAGTGTAGCACGAGTGCTGGAGAGGTACCTTCAACACACGACTAGTGTAGAAGAATGTGGAGAAGTACCATCACACACACGCTAGTGTAGCAGAGTGCTGGGAGATGTCCATCAACACATGCTAGTGTAGCAGATGCTGGAGCGGTACCATCAACACACACTAGTGTAGCAAGGTTGCGGAGGAGAAGTACCCATCAACACATGCTAGTTACAGATGCTGGTAGAGGTACATCAAACACAACACTAGTGTAGCAGAGTGCTGGAGAAGTACCATCAAACACATGTAGTGTAATTGTAGCAGAATGCTGGAGAAGTACCATCTACACACCACTAGTGTGGTAGCAGAGTGCTGAGATGCACCATCAAACACATTGATAGTGTTGCAGAGTGCTGGAGAGGTACCATCAAACACCCACTAGTGTAGCAGAGTGCTGGAGAGAGTTACCATCAACACAACTAGTGTAGCAGGGGAGTGCTGGAGAGAAAGTCAATCAACACATGCTAGTGTAGCTGATGTGCTGGAGAGGTACCATCACACACACTATTGTAGCAGAGTGCTGGAGAAGTACCATCACACTTGCTAGTGTAGGCAGATTGCTGGGAGATGTACCATCAACACACGCTCTGTGTAGCAGAGTGCTGGAGAAAGTTACCATCAACAACACTAGTGTAGCAGAATGCTGGAGAAGTACCATCAACACACACTAGTGTAGCAGAGTGCTGGAGAAGTACCATCAACACATGCTAGTGTAGCAGAGTGCTGGAGAGGTACCATCAACACACACTAGTGTAGCAGAGTGCTGGAGAAGTACCATCAACACATGCTAGTGTAGCAGAGTGCTGGAGAAGTACCATCAACACACACTAGTGTAGCAGAGTGCTGGAGAAGTACCATCAACACATGTAGTTGTAGCAGAATGCTGCGAGACGTTACCATCAACACACGCTGTGTAAGCAGAAGTGCTGGAGATGCACCATCAACACACGCTAGTGTAGCCTGAGGTGTTGGAGAGAGTATCCATCAACTCATGCTAGTGTAGCAGAGTTGTTTCGAGAAGTACCATCAACACATGTAGTGATAGCAGAGTGCTAGAGAAGTCACCATTTCAAAACATGCTTGTGTAGCAGATGCTGGAGAAGTACATCAACAACATGTACTAGTGTAGCAGTATGTGGAGAAGTCCATCAACACTCGCTGTTGGTAAGCAGAGTGCTGGAGATGCACACATCAACACGCTAGTGTAGAAGAGTGTTGGAGAAGTACATCAAAACACTTGCTTGTTGTTAGCAGAGTGTTTGGAGAAGTTACCATCAACACATGCTAGTGTAGCTGAGTGTTGGAGAAGTACATCAACACATGCTAGTGGTAGTCAGATGTGCTGGGAGAGTACCATTCAACAAATGCTAATGTTACAATGATGTGCTGGAGAAAGTCACCTCAAACCAGTTACACACAACACACTCAACACACGCACCCACACACACACCACATCCACACACACCAGTTTGGAACCACACCTGCCAAGCAAGTGAAGAAATAGAGAATGTGCAAAGGGTTTTTTGACAACACGACTAGTCCCAGAGCTATGAGGTATGTCCTTCGAGGATTGGTGGTTAGGGAAATCACCTGACGACACTGGAGGACAGGAGAGATAGGGGGGGACATGATAACGGACATACAAATATTGAGAGGAATGGACACGGTGGACAAAACAGGATGTTCGAGTTGGGACACAGTAACATGGGGGACACAGTTGGAAAGCTTGAAGGACACAGATGAATCAAGGGTTGTTAGGAAGTATTTTCTTCCAGCCACAGGTAGTCAGTACGTTGGAATAGTTTGGGGAAGCGATGTAGTGGAGGCAGGATTCCATACATAGCTTTAAGCATAGGTATGATAAAGCTCACGATCAGGGACAGAGTTGACCCAGTAGAGATCATTGAAGAGGCGGGCAGGAGCTAGGATCGACCCCCGCACTCATTGGGAGTACACACACACACACCACACACACACACACTCACCACCAACAGTCAAAAGAGGCATCACCAAACATCATAGCTCTCACAGAAAACCAAGCTCACAGTATGATGGCAGTTTGCCACTCTTTCCTATTGGGATATCAGATCTGAGGAAAAAGACAGATGGGGGTGGAGGAGTGGCACTGCGGGTCAAAAACTGACGTTGATTTTGTGGCTGGAGAGAGGACGGCAGTGGAAAAGGAAGGGAGTACATAGTAGAAATGCTTCAGTCTGGAGGTCCCATGGTGGTATTGCAGTGATGTATAACCACCACAGAACATGCAGGAGATCAAGGCAAGATAATGAGGAGTGTTAAATGAGCGAATGGTGACAACATGCTGAAGTGGCAGAAGGGCTCATGCATGCAGGGCAAAGCTTACTGATCGTGGGTGTTTTCAACCAAAGGAAATCGATTGGGAGAACTTGGAGCCACATGGGGGCCTAAGAAACGTGGAGGCTAGATGGATGAGATAAGGTACTGGAATACATCATGTACCAAAACACGTAAGGCACACTACCAGAGAGAGAGAGGAGGAGGAACCAGCGAGACCTGGACCTAGTTTGCACTTGACGTTGTGCTGATATTGAGGACATTCACATATGAAAGAGCCCTGGGTCAGCGATCAGTGGGTTTTAAGATTCGAATACAACAGTAATGTTTCAAGTGGAGGGGGGCAGTAGGAAGAGCCAGATGAATGAAGCCAAACTACAAGAAGGGGACTACGCGGGGGACTGTAGAACTTCCTGAATGGGGGATCAGTGGGGACAGAGAACTGCATGGAAGCCAGTAAACGTGATGATGGGAAAACATGACAACAATATCAAGGAAGCTGAGGAGAGGTTTGTACCCAAGGGTAACAGGAATATGAAAAGCAGGATGAGCCAATGGTTCACCTAAGGTACGGGAGGCCAAAACCAAGGGTGTAGCGGAATGGAAGAAGATGTACAGAAGGAAAGGGACCCAAGAAGAATAAGGATAGCAGTCGTTAGAGCCAGAAATGAGATATACACAGGAAGAAAGGGAGGCCGAACGACAATATGAAAATGGACATAGCAGCGAAAGCAAATTGACCCAAGCTTTTGTTACAGTAACCCTCAGGAGGAAAACAACAGTCAAGGACCAGGTAATCAGGCTAAGGAAAGAAGGAGGAGAGATCACAAGAAACGACCAAGAAGTACGTGAGGAATTCAACATGAGATTCAAAGAAGTGTTCACAGAAGAGACAGAAGGAATTCAGAAAGATGGAGAGGTGGGGTACACCACCAAGTGTTGAACACAATACATACAACCGAGGAAGAAGTGAAGAGGCTGCTGAGTGAACTAGACATCTCAAAGGCGATGGGGCCGGATAACATCTCTCCATGGGTCCTGAGAGAGGGAGAAGAGATGCTATGTGTACCCATAAAAACAATATTCAACACATCTGTCGAAACAGGGAGATTACATGAGGCATGGAAGACAGCAAATGTAGTCCCAATTTTTAAAAAAAGGAGACAGACATGAAGCACTAAACTATAGACCAGTGTCACTGACATGTATAGTATGCAAAGTCATGGAGAAGATTATCAGAAGAGTGGTGGAACACCTAGAAAGAAATTAGCTTATCAACAACAGCCAATACGGTTTCAGGGACGTGAAATCCTGTGCCACAAACCTACTGGAGTTCTGTGACAAGGTGACAGCAGTAAGACAAGATAGAGAGGGGTGGATAGATTGCATTTTCTTGGATTGTAAGAAGGTGTTTGACACAGTTCCACACAGGAGATTAGTGCAAAAGCTGGAGAACCAGGAAGGGATAACAGGGAAGGCACTACAGTGGATCAGGGAATACCTGTCAGGTAGACAGCATCGAGTCACGGTATGAGGCGAGGTGTCAGAGTGTGCGCCTGTGACGAGTGGGGTTCCACAGGGGTCAGTCCCAGCACCGGTGCTGTTTCTGGTATTTGTGAACATTACGGAAGGAACAGACTCCGAAGTGTCCCTGTTTGCAGATGATATGAAGTTGATGAGAAGAATTCAGTCAGACGAGGGCCAGGCAGAACTACAAAGGGGTCTGGACAGGCTGCAGGCCTGGTCCAGCAATTGGCTCCTGGAGTTCAACCCCACCAAGTGCAAAGTCATGAAGATTGGGGAAGGGCAAAGAAGTCCACAGACGGAGTACAGTCTAGGGGGCCAGAGACTACAAACCTCACTCAAGGAAAAAGATCTTGGGGTGAGTATAACACCAGGCACATCTCCTGAGGCGCATATCAACCAAATAACTGCTGCAGCATATGGGCGCCTAGCAAACCTAAGAACAGCATTCCGCCATCTTAATATGGAATCGTTCAGAACCCTGTACACTGTGTACGTTAGGCCCATATTGGAGGATGCGGCACCAGTTTGGAACTCACATCTAGCCAAGCACGTAAAGAAACTAGAGAAAGTGCAAAGGTTTGCAACAAGACTAGTTCCAGAGCTAAAGGGTCTGTCCTACGAGGAGAGGTTAAGGGAAATCGACCTGACGACACTGGAGGACAGGAGAGATATGGGGGACATGATAACGACTTATAAAATACTGAGAGGAATTGACAAGGTGGACAGAGACAGAATGTTCCAGAGATGGGACACAGCAACAAGGGGACACAGTTGGAAGTTGAAGACTCAGATGAATCACAGGGATGTTAGGAAGTATTTCTTCAGTCACATATTAGTCAGGAAATGGAATAGTTTGGGAAGCGATGTAGTGGAGGCAGGATCCATTCATAGCTTTAAGCAGAGGTATGATAAAGCTCAGGGTGCGGGGAGAGTGCCCCAGTAGGGGCGAGTGAAGGGGGGGGCCAGAAGCTTGGACTCGCCCCCCTGAAACCCTCAACTAGGTGAGTACCAACACACACACAACAACACACACACACACACACACACACACCACCCCCACCACGCACGAAACGCACGCCCCAACACAACACACACACACCACACACACCCCACACAACAACCCACACAACACACCACACCCCAACATACACACCACAGGGGATTGTCCTACGACGAAAGGTTAGGGAAATGGGCCTGCGACACTGGGGGGTGGGGAACATATAACGACATAAAAATACTCCCCGGGGAATAGACGGGTGGAAAAAGACGGGTGTTAAGAGGGGGGGAACAGACCAAGGGTCAAAATTTGGGAAGTTGAAACTCGGATGAATCAAAGGAGTTGGGAAGTATTTCTTAGTCATAGAGTGTCAGGCCGTGGAATAACCTAGAAAGTGACGTAGGGGAGGGGGGAAACCCATACATATTTTTAAAGGCGGGGTATGAAAGAGCTCAGGGGGCGGGAGAGGAGGACCTAGTAGCAATCACGAAGAGGGGGGGGCCGGGAGTGTACTCGACCCCTGCAAACCACAAATAGTGAGTACACACCTCACACACACACAACCCCACACCCCCACACACAAACACACACCACACACACACACACACCACACACACCACATCACAACACACACACACACAAACACACAACACCACACACACACACACACACACACACACCCCACACACACACACACCACACACACAACACCTTTTCTTTGCCATGATTGTATGAGGGGAAATTTTTGAGGTGTATACTGGGGCAGGATCTATACATGGTTTAAGAAGGGTTATGAAAAAACTCATGGAGCAGGGGGGGAGGAGGGGACCTAACAACGCCCAGGAAGAGGCGGGGCCAGGACTGGACTCATCTAAAACCCACAACTAGGGAGTGCCACGGGTGTAGCTCTTGAGTAAAGACACTTCACAAGACACTCACGTCTCCATATCTTCTCGTTTGTTGTCACGGGCAAGCGGACAGCAGAGAACAGCCCCTGGTGTCAGGTAAACAAAAAACCCCACTGAGTGGGTATCCTATGACAAAAATTGGAATAATTTTCCGATTTCCCAGTTATGAAAATTCTTTCCCTCTGCATATTTTATTTTCCATGAAAAGTAGGAAACTTTTCTTTGAAGAGGTGTTATTTTTGAATTTACTCATTTTCTTCTCTATACATACGCATCAGTTTTTTTTTTAAAAAGGTGGAAAACGTGTAAACCAAGGAAGGTCACTGTCAGATGATTAAAAAATTCCCAAGACGGGTCATCACTCAAATTCAAATAAATTTTTATTTATATTTATGCTGTGCAAAGATAATATAGTTGACATGTAATTAAACATTGTTAGGTACAAAAGAAAGCCACTAGAATATAATGCATTTCGGGCAAAATATGACTGAGACCCTCGTCAGGAAACACTTCTCCTGTTTCATGACGAATTTCACCCATCATTCCCACACTCGCTGAGGAAAATGAATGATACCATAGTCATAAATTGTATACTAAAAGCAACAACCTGTTAAACGGACGACATAAGTTCCGGTGTAGTCTCAAGGTATGATGCTTTTAGTGGAACTTTGTTAACTTTTCTGCTGGTGACATTCCAACATTCTTGTTTATGTTGCTAACAAGGAAATGAAGTTTCAAAATAAAAATAAAATGAGATGTGAATTAAATTAAAGTACAAGTCTGAACACCCAGACATTAGAATAATAGTTTATATAAATATTTTTTTTCTCTTCAGGCCAGAAGGAGACTAGTATACTGCAAACGCATCTCCCCCAAGACGATAGTAATTAGGAGCCTAACCCACCAGTAATTAGAACGTGCCAAGACACCAATAATTAGACAGTAGCTCACTAACAGCAGTAAGAGTAGCTCAAGACAATGCGTCTAAGCTGTAGCGGTATGTATACATGCGCAGTGACGCTTGTCCTAGTAGCAGGCGTGGCACTCGCGCAGAAGAACCCGGCGAGACCTGTGGACGATAACGATGTGTTGGAGAGGGAGAGGGTCCCTAACGGTGGGGGGAAGAGGTACGGCAGTTCGCCCAGGAACGACGTCAGAAGGTACGGTGTGGCACCTTCTGAACTCCAGGTTCACGACGGTCATCGCATGATCACCCGAGCTCTGTGGAGAATCTTTGACGCCCTCATGCAGAAGAAAGACCACTCACAGTTGTACGGCAGGATGGGTTTTGTAGAGGAGGCGCTCAAGAAGATGATCTCTGTTGACTCCCAACTCGAGGATGAAATCGACAAACTCAAGGTAAGGCTCTATCCTACAATTTTTTTCTTTGACAATACCTTGTAATTTTTTACATATGAATCTCCCACCAGCGTGGCTGTGATGAGTTCTAGCTCAAGTCTCCTCAAAGCCGCCATCATGACTCACGAAATCCGTAATAAAACAAATGGCAAACAAAACTACGGAACTGGGTGGGGTTTTCTACCCCCACAAGTTTCTTGGCTTGTTTACAATTGTGTTTTACGATTTAAATGAGTCATGATGGTTGCTTTGGGGGACTTGAGCTAGAATTCATCACAGCCACCTGGTGGAGATTCATCTGTTAAAACTTACATTTTGTGGTCACAGTGGGGCCCCATACAAACTTTGTAGTTGTGATTAGTGTGGTAAATGTAACTTAATTGTAGGAAATGCTTCAACTAGGCTCATTACCTCGCTTCATTAAATGCTGTATCGTAGTGTCAGGGAAAAATATCCGCTCTCTTCTCGGGTCGTGGATGTATGGAGATTTTAAATTGCTAAAAAATACAGTGAACAAGAACACTGTTCACTCTCCAGTTGTGTCTAGAGCAGCTGTGTCTGACGAAGCTGATCTGTCACCAGCTGGGCTCGTGACATTGAGATAATCAGCTGTTTACCCGCCAGTGTAAGTTACAACTGTTGACGCTCTGTTGACGGAGACGTTACTGGGTTATTAACTCCCAAAGGGATAACCCCAAGAGGGTTATCAACCCAAGAATGTTAACAGCCCAGGAAGATTAGCAATCCGGAAGGGTTAACAAGCCAGGATAATCCAAGGAAAAGCCCACGCAGTGTGATAGGTGAAGAGAGGCAGTAGGTGTAAGGTCACTCACCCATAACAATTGTTAATATTCATCTCACCTTTAGGAGGAAAAAATACAATGAGAGGCTTAGAAAAATTATAATAACCATGGAGAAGCGTTAAATCTGTAGGGTCGTCTACAATTTCTGGGGAATGAAAGGATAGCCCAATTCCTTGAATCAAAAGCCCTTCATGGGGATCATAACCCCCTTTCCCCCCCCTTAACGGGGGGCTCAGAGGCGAGGTTGCCTGTCTTACGCAAGCCCCACAGACATCCTTGTCCCCTATAAACAGAGCTGACATCACTCTCCCCCCCCCGCACTGTCTTATGTATGAATGAGATAGTAATGACACTCATGATGTATGACTGCTCGTTGCTATCACCCTGAAGACAGTGACTATGTCTGAGGACGGTAGTCAAAATACAACCTCTTTAGATACAAGTCTTGAGTCACATTAGCAGCAGCAGTAGCAGCAGCAGCAGCAGCAGTTAGCAGCAGTAAATAGCAGCAGTAGCAGCAGTAGCAGCAGCAGCAGCAGCAGCAGCAGCAGCAGCAGTAGCAGCAGCAGTAGCAGCAGTAGCAGCAGCAGCAGCAGCAGCAGCAGCAGCAGCAGCAGCAGCAGCAGCAGCAGCAGTAGCAGCAGCAAATAGCAGCAGTAGCAGCAGCAGCAGCAGCAGCAGCAGCAGCAGCAGCAGCAGCAGCAGCAGCAGCAGTAGCAGCAGCAGTAGCAGCAGTAGCAGCAGCAGCAGCAGCAGCAGCAGCAGCAGCAGTAGCAGCAGCAGCAGCAGCAGTAGCAGCAGCAGCAGCAGCAGCAGCAGCAGCAGCAGCACCGCAGCAGCAGCAGCAGTTAGCAGCAGTAGCAAACAGTAGCAGCAGCAGTAGCAGCAGCAGCCCGCAAACAGCAGCAGCAGCAGCAGCAGCAGCAGCAGCAGTAGTAGCAGCAGCAGCAGCAGCAGCAGCAGCAGCAGTAGCAGCAGCAGTAGCAGCAGTAGCAGCAGCAGCAGCAGCAGCAGCAGCAGCAGCAGCAGCAGCAGCAGCAGCAACAACAACAACAACAACAACAACAACAACAACAACAACAACAACAACAACAACAACAACAACAACAACAACAACAACAACAACAACAACAACAACAACAACAGCAGGGGTCGCCACCCTAACTTCACAATAGCGACAGAATTAACACAAACTGTTCGTATGGTTTATCCAGTGTGTAATTTACTAGTGGTTGTGTGTGTGTGTATATCACCTAGTTGTACTCAACTAGTTGTGTTTGCAGGGGTCGAGTCATAGCTCCTGGCCCCGCCTCTTCATTCGCCACTACTGGGTCACTCTCCCTGCACCATGAGCTTTATCATACCTCTGCTTAAAGCTATGTATGGATCCTGCCTCCACTACATCGCTTCCCAAACTATTCCACTTACTGACCACTCTGTGGCTGAAGAAATACTTCCTAACATCCCTGTGATTCATCTGTGTCTTCAACTTCCAACTGTGTCCCCTTGTTGCTGTGTCCCATCTCTGGAACATTCTGTCTCTGTCCACGTTGCCAATTCCTCTCAGTATTTTATATGTCGTTATCATGTCCCCCCCCTATCTCTCCTGTCCTCCGGTGTCGTCAGGTCGATTTCCCTTAACCTCTCCTCGTAGGACAGACCCTTTAGCTCTGGAACTAGTCTTGTTGCAAACCTTTGCACTTTCTCTAGTTTTTTACGTGCTTGGCTAGATGTGAGTTCCAAACTGGTGCTGCATCCTCCAATATGGGCCTAACGTACACGGTGTACAGGGTCCTGAACGATTCCTTATTAAGATGGCGGAATGCTGTTCTTAGGTTTGCTAGGCGCCCATATGCTGCAGCAGTTATTTGGTTGATATGCACCTCAGGACATGTGGCTAGTGTTATACTTACCCCAAGATCTTTTTCCTTGAGTGAGGTTTGTAGTATCTGGCCACCCTAGACTGTACTCCGTCTGCGGTCTTCTTTGCCCTTCCCCAATCTTCATGACTTTGCACTTGGTGGGGTTGAACTCCAGGAGCCAATTGCTGGACCAGGCCTGCAACCTGTCCAGATCCCTTTGTAGTTCTGCCTGGCCCTCGTCTGACTGAATTCTTCTCATCAACTTCATGTCATCTGCAAACAGGGACACTTCGGAGTCTATTCCTTCCGTCATGTTCACAAATACCAATAACGGCACCGGTCCTAGGACTGACCACTGTAGAACCCCGCTGGTCACAGGCGCCCACTCTGACACCTCATCTCGTACCATGACTCGCTGCTGTCTACCTGACAGGTATTCCCTGATCCATTGTAGTGCCTTCCTTGTTATCCCTGCCTGGTCCTCCAGTTTTTACACTAATCTTTTGTGTGGAACTGTGTCAAACGCCTTCTTACAGTCCAAGAAAATACAATCTACCCACCCCTCTCTCTCTCTTGTCTTACTGCTCTCACCCTGTCATAGAACTCCAGTAGGTTTGTGACACAGGATTTCACGTCCCTGAAACCGTGTTGGCTGTTGTTGATAAGCTCATTTCTTTCTAGGTGTTCCACCACTCTTCTGATAATCTTCTCCATGACTTTGCGTACTATACATGTCAGTGACACTGTGTGTGTGTGTATGTATGTGTGTGTATGTGTACTCACCTAGTTGTACTCACCTAGTTGAGGTTTCGGGGGTCGAGTCCGAGCTCCTGGCCCCGCCTCTTCACTGATCGCTACTAGGTCACTCTCCCTGAGCCGTGAGCTTTATCATACCTCTGCTTAAAGCTATGTATGGATCCTGCATCCACTACATCGCTTCCCAAACTATTCCACTTACTGACTACTCTGTGGCTGAAGAAATACTTCCTAACATCTCTGTGATTCATCTGTGTCTTCAGCTTCCAACTGTGTCCCCTTGTTACTGGTCCAATCTCTGGAACATCCTGTCTTTATCCACCTTGTCAATTCCTCTCAGTATTTTGTATGTCGTTATCATGTCCCCCTATCTCTCCTGTCCTCCAGTGTCGTCAGGTTGATTTCCCTTAACCTCTCCTCGTAGGACACACCTCTTAGCTCTGGGACTGTCTTGTTTTCAAACCTTTTTCACTTTTTCTGTTTTTCCCCGGGG